>CAWUFW010031887.1:0-14792 GCA_963921515.1 Calotriton arnoldi | reverse complement strand
GGGACCCTGGGGCCAACTAGCCCACCAGGTACCTTCAGTAAGCACAACAGAGTTGCGTTGCAGAGAGGTGAAAAAGGTGCGTGGCCTCGGAACGCCTCTCTGCAACTCAGCTCTGTGGTCCTAACTGTAGGTACCTGGGGGCTAGTTGGGCCCCAGGGACCCTCAGAATTCAAGGGGACTTAATCTCGCAACTTAAAACGCGCCATGGGGTGCGTTTGCACACATGTCACCTCAGGCCCCCCTCCCTTCACCACTGTGCAAACGCGCCCTGTAGCGCTTTTAAGAGGTAGTTTTAATCCACCTGCCCTATTATGTACTAGGGACTTGCAGAGGAGGTCATGCTAATCACAGGGGTACCCCAACGCATAGTGTTCCCTAGTGTATGTAGGTGTTTTCACTGTATTCTAAGTGTCTTTTAGCATAGCACTGGCTCTGGTTAGTCAGAGTCAGTTACCACCAGTACCCGTCTGAAAAAGTTGTGGGCACAGGATGATTTTGCAACAAGGCCTCTTTCTGCTCCTCTGTTGGTTCTTTCTGCACATCTTTTGCTTCTTTCTGTGCGTTTTTCTTCTTTTCTTCACATGTCCTACCTCTGTAGGCATAGTTAGAAACTAGCATTTAAAAAAACCTTTGAAATTCACTTAAAAAATCATAGGTTTCAGGCACGTTATAGTTAGAAATTAGCATTTAAAAACCTTTGAAATTCACTGAAAAACCATAGGTTTCAGACACGTTATAGTTAGAAATTAGCATTTAAAAACCTTTGAAATTCACTGAAAAAACCATAGGTTTTAGGGACAGTTATAGTTAGTTGGACATTTCACTCGTACAAAACCATAGAAATTCCCCTGTTATAGTTAGTTCAGCTAACTAAAACTCGTGCCCCGCAATGCACTGCTGATGACGTCACATATTACATCACTCATGACATGGTCAGTGACATCACTGATGACATCTCTGATGACATCTCAAATGACATCACTGATGACATCATCCATGTGATAATTTCATGCATCTTCTCACACCCTAATATAACTTTTGATACACCCACTCTAAATTACAGACTGCCATTCTCAAAACCATAGACACTCCAACACCAAAAACTACATACCCACTCACTGATTCTTAGGTCTACACACACATCCACTCACTCACCCGTACAGTCACTCATACTTAGTCACTCAGTACAGGACTATCATATGCACTCATACACCTATATAAACACTCACACACCGCCACTCATCCATAGAGGTACTCACACACCTAGTCAGTCATGCAAAAAACTTAATCACACACCCATTTACTCACCTATACAGTTATACACACACCAGCTCACTTACTCATACAAATACTAGCACATTCTTACGCTCTTATACAATCACTGATACAAGTACACACTCATCCATACAGCCACTCTCACAATCACACACTCTCACTTATAGCCATTTATATACTCCAACACACATATATACTGCCTTTCACATATGTAGTTACTCACACATGTACCACTGAGATATACATTCAATCACTAACACACCCATACACACACTCACCCACCCATACAGTCCATCACAGATGCACTCTTGAAACCATGCACCCAGTGAATCACCAACTCACACATCTATGCACAGAGTCACACACACCCCACCCACAGAAACACTCAGGCACCCATACAGATACTCAGACAATCAATCAATAACCCATGTAGACACTCATGTAGCTATTCAGAAAGCCCATGCAGCCGCTTACAAACCAACAGACAGACGGATACAGACATTCACACAGTTTAGTCACTAACCCATGCATTCAGTAAGATACATTTAATCACTCACTGGTAGAGTCAGTCACTCACGTACTAAATCATCCATTCAGACACTTATACACCCACTCATTCTTCAATACGCCTTTCCCTATATATATTAAACATATTTAAACTTTACAGAAACACACAGTCACTGGATGATGTCATCAGTGATGTCATCAGTGATGTCATTTGAGATGTCATCAGTGATGTCATCAGTGATGTCACTGACCATGTCATGAGTGATGTAATATGTGACATCATCAGCAGTGCATTATGAGGCGCGAGTTATAGTTAGCTGAACTAACTATAACGGGGGAATTTCTATGGTTTTGTACGAGTGAAATGTCCAACTAACTATAACTGTCCCTAAAACCTATGGTTTTTTCAGTGAATATATATTACCAAATGGCGGTTGCCATTAGGTAGTTATAGTTAGAACCTTGTTTCTATTCAAAAAGTGTTTTTTCTTTTGCCAATATCTTTGGCGCCATTTGACGAATCTTCGCTTAATTTTCAAAACTAATGGCCCGCTCAGGTCAGCTTCTGTCTTGAAAGTTTCGGGTGATTCATCAAGTGGGGCCAAGAAAAAGGGGGTCCCATAACGCGTTTTATCCATGTTAATTTCCATAGGAAACTTTTGTTGCGGCTACAGCCCGAACTGCTGAACGGAATTACACCAAATTTGGCAGAGAGGTAGCTCTTGGTCCAAGGTGCACTCTTTGCTTTAAATGGTGTAAATCTGTTCAGTAGTTCCTGAGAAATTAATATTTAAAGAAATAGTATCTTGTGACCGCGGTGGATCCACGAACCCTCCCGAGCACGAGCTTGACTCAGATTGTCTGCCAATACTTCAAACCAGGAAGTGTTGGCAGCCATCTTGTGACTCGGTTGAACAGAGTCACAAGAAAAAAGGTGAAAAACAAAAACATGAAAAGGGGGCAGCGTAGAAATACCCTGACCCCTAGGACTGCTCAGGGGCCAAAATGCATTTTTAAAAATAAAATCAGTGGGATTCACATACGGTACGCGAATCCCGCCGGAAAATTTTTAAAGCGAAGCGCGGTCTACCGCGCTTTGTTTTTTAAGCCCCGGTTGGGCCAGGTCCCGGGGACAATATTTAATTACTATGCAGGGACCCATGTAGGCCCCCGCAGCCCCAGGGATGGCCACCTCCCCAGGGCTTTATTAATAATGTGCGGGGGCACGCGGCCCCCGCAGCCCTGGGGACCGCCACGTCCCCGGGGCTTATTTTTAAAAATGCATGCGAGGGGGCTCCATGAAGCAAAGCAGATTTGCTTTTGGGCAAAGGGAGCTGCATGTTAGCAGCTCCCTTTGCCCAAAAGCAATGCCATCTTACGCAGGATGTGGGGAGCCGGCAGGGACCGCGGGGGCCTTGGGGCTCCCCCTGCAGTCCCCAAACAGAGGCCATGCCCCAGGGGATGGGGTCCCCAGGGCCAAAAATGGACCGGGATGGGGGCCACTAGGCCCCCCTCGTTGAAATAATAAAAATTAAAAAGATTGTCCAAGCCCCGGGGGATGGGGTCCCCAGGGCCAAAAATGGCCCAGGAGGAGGGCAACTCAACCCCCCTCCTGTTTTGAATTTTTTTTTAAACAAGAAAAAGGCTGGGCCCTGGGGGATGGGGTCCCCAGGGCCAAAATTGGCCACAGGAGGGAGGCCACGTGGCCCCCCTCCAAAATAATAAAAATAAAGGCAGGGCAGGCCCCAGGGGATGGCGTCTCCGGGGCCAAAAGTGGCCTCAGGAGGGGGACCGTGTGCCCCCTCCCTTTACAATACATATATATATATTTTTAAAAAGGGCTCAGGCCCCGGGGTAGGGGTCTTCCGGGGCCCAAAAGGTTCAAGGGAAGGGGGGGCCTCAGAGCCCCCTTCATAAATTTTTTTTTTTTAAAAGGAACCCGTAACTCCCCGGAGGCCCCGCCCCCTCCCTGCAAGACTCTGCAAACGTGCTTCCTGGCGCAATCTTGGTTCGAGAATGAAGTCCCCATCACTACTGAGGGTCCTTAGGGGCCAACTAGCCCACCAGGTACCTCCAGTAAGCCCTACACAGCGGGTTTTCTGAGAGGTGGTAGGAGACCACGCCTCTTTATACCTCACTCTGCAAACACACCTCTTGACGCGCTGGTGGTAGAGCGATGAGGTCCACTTGTTTCCTGTGGACCTCAGGACTAAAGTGTACTTCATCCCCCAAGCAGAAGTGCACCAGGAGGTGCATTTGCAGAGTGGTGGAGAAAGGGGGCATGGCCTGTGTCCACCTCTCAGCACTCCCACTGTGTGGGGCTTACTGGAGGTAAGAGGCAAGCTAGTCCGCCCCTAAGGAGCCCCAGCAGCAAAGGGGACTTCAATCCCCATCCAAGAGCGTGCCAGGGAGCGCGTTTGCAGAGTGGTGGGCAAAATGGGCATGGCCTGCTATGAGAACTTGCAAAAACAACAGTTGATGGACAGAATGCAGAACAATGTCATACATTCACCCCAGTACAGAGATCTGGGCCTAAATCCATCGTTTTTTTGCTCACCATGCCCTTCCAGTTTGAACCCAGCCATATGCAAATCAGTCTTGACCCTGTGCCTCATGGGAACAGTCCAGCCCGAACTGCCAAGCCAGGTCCTCCCTGGACTGGAAACAAGCATCCTAGGACCAGTTTCGGGTTTCACCCTCTTCAGCCAGGATAAATTGATTCCAGTGGCATGGAGAGCACGGGACCCACGTCTGGGCATACCCGTCCTACTCGGGGTGACAAATGCAAAAACAACAGTTGATGGACAGAATGCAGAACAATGTCATACATTCACCCCAGTACAGAGATCTGGGCCTAAATCCATCGTTTTTTGCTCACCATGCCATTCCAGTTTGAACCCAGCCATATGCAAATCAGTCTTGACCCTGTGCCTCATGGGAACAGTCCAGCCCGAACTGCCAAGCCAGGTCCTTCCCGGGACTGGAAACAAGCATCCTAGGACCGGTTTCGGGGTTTCACCCTCTTCAGCCAGGATAGCTTGATTCCAGTGGCATGGAGAGCACGGGACCCACGTCTGGGCATACCCGTCCCACTCGGGGTGACAAATGCAAAAACAACAGTTGATGGACAGAATGCAGAACAATGTCATACATTCACCCCAGTACAGAGATCTGGGCCTAAATCCATCGTTTTTTGCTCACCATGCCATTCCAGTTTGAACCCAGCCATATGCAAATCAGTCTTGACCCTGTGCCTCATGGGAACAGTTCAGCCCGAACTGCCAAGCCAGGTCCTCCCGGGACTGGAAACAAGCATCCTAGGACCGGTCTCGGGGTTTCCCTCTTCAGCCAGGATAGCTTGATCCCAGTGGCATGGAGAGCACGGGACCCACGTCTGGGCATACCCGTCCCACTCGGGTGACAAATGCAAAAACAACAGTTGATGGACAGAATGCAGAACAATGTCATACATTCACCCCAGTACAGAGATCTGGGCCTAAATCCATCGTTTTTTTGCTCACCATGCCATTCCAGTTTGAACCCAGCCATATGCAAATCAGTCTTGACCCTGTGCCTCATGGGAACAGTCCAGCCCGAACTGCCAAGCTAGGTCCTCTCTGGACTGGAAACAAGCATCCTAGGACCGGTTTCAGGGTTTCACCCTCTTCAGCCAGGATAGCTTGATTCCAGTGGCATGGAGAGCACGGGACCCACGTCTGGGCATACCCGTCCCACTCGGGTGACAAATGCAAAAACAACAGTTGATGGACAGAATGCAGAACAATGTCATACATTCACCCCAGTACAGAGATCTGGGCCTAAATCCATCGTTTTTTGCTCACCATGCCATTCCAGTTTGAACCCAGCCATATGCAAATCAGTCTTGACCCTGTGCCTCATGGGAACAGTCCAGCCCGAACTGCCAAGCCAGGTCCTCCCTGAACTGGAAACAAGCATCCTAGGACCGGTTTCAGAGTTTCACCCCTCTTCAGCCAGGATAGCTTGATTCCAGTGGCATGGAGAGCACAGGACCCACGTCTGGGCATACCCGTCCAACTCGGGGTGACAAATGCAAAAACAACAGTTGATGGACAGAATGCAGAACAATGTCATACATTCACCCCAGTACAGAGATCTGGGCCTAAATCCATCGTTTTTTCACTCACCATGCCATTCCAGTTTGAACCCAGCCATATGCAAATCAGTCTTGACCCTGTGCCTCATGGGAACAGTCCAGCCCGAACTGCCAAGCCAGGTCCTCCCTGGACTGGAAACAAGCATCCTAGGACCAGTTTCGGGGTTTCACCCTCTTCAGCCAGGATAGCTGGATTCCAGTGGCATGGAGAGCACGGGACCCACGTCTGGGCATACCCGTCCCACTGGGTGACAAATGCAAAAACAACAGTTGATGGACAGAATGCAGAACAATGTCATACATTCACCCCAGTACAGAGATCTGGGCCTAAATCCATCGTTTTTTTGCTCACCATGCCATTCCAGTTTGAACCCAGCCATATGCAAATCAGTCTTGACCCTGTGCCTCATGGGAACAGTCTAGCCCGAACTGCCAAGCCAGGTCCTCCCTGGACTGGAAACAAGCATCCAAGGACCGGTTTTGGGGTTTCACCCTCTTCAGCCAGGATAGCTTGATTCTAGTGGCATGGAGAGCACGGGACCCACGTCTGGGCATACCCATCCCACTCGGGTGACAAATGCAAAAACAACAGTTGATGGACAGAATGCAGAACAATGTCATACATTCACCCCAGTACAGAGATCTGGGCCTAAATCCATCGTTTTTTTGCTCACCATGCCATTCCAGTTTGAACCCAGCCATATGCAAATCAGTCTTGACCCTGTGCCTCATGGGAACAGTCCAGCCCGAACTGCCAAGCCAGGTCCTCCCTGGACTGGAAACAAGCATCCTAGGACCGGTTACGGGGTTTCACCCCTCTTCAGCCAGGATAGCTTGATTCCAGTGGCATGGAGAGCACGGGACCCACGTCTGGGCATACCCGTACCACTCGGGGTGACAAATGCAAAAACAACAGTTGATGGACAGAATGCAGAACAATGTCATACATTCACCCCAGTACAGAGATCTGGGCCTAAATCCATCGTTTTTTGCTCACCATGCCATTCCAGTTTGAACCCAGCCATATGCAAATCAGTCTTGACCCTGTGCCTCATGGGAACAGTCCAGCCCGAACTGCCAAGCCAGGTCCTCCCTGGACTGGAAACAAGCATCCTAGGACCAGTTTCGGGGTTTCACCCTCTTCAGCCAGGATAGCTTGATTCCAGTGGCATGGAGAGCACAGGACCCACGTCTGGGCATACCCGTCCCACTCGGGTGACAAATGCAAAAACAACAGTTGATGGACAGAATGCAGAACAATGTCATACATTCACCCCAGTACAGAGATCTGGGCCTAAATCCATCGTTTTTTTGCTCACCATGCCATTCCAGTTTGAACCCAGCCATATGCAATCAGTCTTGACCCTGTGCCTCATGGGAACAGTCCAGCCCGAACTGCCAAGCCAGGTCCTCCCTGGACTGGAAACAAGCATCGTAGGACCGGTTTCGGGGTTTCACCCCTCTTCAGCCAGGATAGCTTGATTCCAGTGGCATGGAGAGCACGGGACCCACGTCTGGGCAAACCCTATGAGAACTTAGCAATCCTGCTGTGTGGGACTTACTGGAGGTAAGAGGAGCGGTAGTTGGCCCCCAAGGATGTCCTTGGGGGCCAAATACCCCTCCTCTTACCTCCAATAAGTCCCACACAGTGGGATTGCTAAGAGGTCTTCGGAGGCCACGCCCCCTTTCAGCACCACTCTGCAAATGCGCCTCCTGGTTGGGGGATGAAGTCCACTTTACTGCTAAGGGACTTTGGGTGCCAAAAAGCCCTCCTGGTACCTTCTGTCAGTGCTATGCAGTGGAATTCCTGAGTGCTGGTCGGAGGACCAGCCCCCTTTCTCCACAACCCTGTAAATGTGATTACTAGGTAAAGAAGCATTTGGAATGTAATAGGTCTCGCATTTGCGAAAGTTAGGGCTATTGGCGTTGTAAATGTATACGTTTTGCAACTAATGTTTTTTGGAGTGGAGTGGATGTATGTTGTGTGTAGTGGATATATGTGGTATGTTGTGCAGTGAAATTATGTGGATAGAAAGTATGTGGTATTCAGTGTATAGGAATTATGTAGAGTGGGATTATGTGTTATGAAGAGTAATTATGTGGTATGGTAGTCTGTGTTGTGAAGTGGTAACCTCATGTTTACTCTTCCTTGTTTCCATAGAAGCTAAACTATATACTCAATGAGACAAAAAAAGAAGGAACCACTGAGGAGCACTTCTGGACATAGTCGCAGGTGTGAGCAGGGCCAGTGGAATTATGCGACTGTTCGGCTGCACCGATTTTTGCATAATTAGACATTTTCCGTATTTGCCACATAATCCATCATCTGCTGCATAATATGCAGATTTGAACAAAAAAATCTTGTTTCTAGCTCAAAAGGCCCAAACGTTACCAAAAATGCAGCGACAAGTGTTACAGCGTGGTAGAAGGCCCTTTGCAAACCTGGAATGGCCACCTGTTCCTTATTGCTAAATGTGGGTGTTAAATTAGTACTAATGGTGCGCAAACCATTACCCCCAGGTCCCTTATGTCCTCGTCCCATTCATAACAAAGTGGAGATAACCATCTCCCGACAGAAAAAAACAAGAGGAATGCTGGGACCCTAATACTGCCCCTCCCACCGGGAGTACATAAGCAGTACTTACCCAGCATCCCTCCTGTTCTTTTTTTCTGTCTGTTGACAGAATGACGTGGTGTGCTGGCGCTGCTCCTGCTGGGCTGCAGTGGCGGTGCTTTTCTTCTCCCCTCGCCCGGCTGCCTGGCTGTGCGGGCGTGGTGTTTTCCCTGGGCTTTCTCCTGGCCTGCTGGGCTTGCTGGGAGTCTGTCCCTGTTGGTGCCGGTATCCTGCTTGTCCTCCCGGCCCTTTGCGGCTGGGGCTTGCTCTCCCGGGTTCTTCTGGGTCGCGTGCTCCTTTTCCCGAGCCTGGCCGGGTGAGAGGTGCTGCGCTTGCTGTGTTCCTGCCGGTCTCCTGTGAGTCCGCTGGTCGTTTGGGGTGGGGGCCTTGTTGCTGGGGCTGGCCCCCGCTCCTGGTGAGTCCCGAAAGGGTTTTCATTTCCTTCTTCAAAGTTGACTGGAAATTGATGTTCGACATTACTTCTTTCTCCCACAGGATGGCAGGCTGTCTCTGCTGGTCGGAGGTTGGGTTTCATGTTTCCCTTCCTTCGGTGCACGCTTCCCTGCCCTGGTGGTGCTGGCGCCTGCTGGTGAGTGGTGTCTCTGCCATAGTGCTGGTGGTGGGTTCAGGTCCGGACTGTGTGTTGCACGGCGGGCTTTGCTTTCCTGCTGTTCCCACTGTTCCCAGTGCCGGTGGGGGCCTTGTTGTGCTGGTGGCCCCCACTCTGGGTGTTTTCACTCCTTTCTTCCGGGAGCCTCCGTGGACTCCGCTGGCTCTGGAGTCGGCCTTGGGTTCTCCCTCGGTTTGGGTACATGTCTGGGGAGTGGTTTTCTCACCTGGGACGCTGTCTTCCTGCTGGGGGTTCCGTGTCCTGTGCTCATTCCTTCCTCCTTTTTTGTGGATGCTCCAGTTCGGGCTCCCGCCCCCGCCTGTGGAGCGCGGATACGGGGGTGGGGGGGTTGCGGCTTTTTCACTGTTTCTGGTGGCCCTGTGGTGGGTGGAGTGCCCGGTACGTCTCCTGCCGCTGCCTCTTCCTCTTCTCCGGCTGGAGCTGGACGCTCGAGCGCTGGGGTTCTGGGTTCGGAGCTCGACTTCGGCGCAGTGTCCTGTGCTTACACTTCCTTGGGTTGTGTAGTGGGAGTTCCTGTTGGTATTGTGGGGCTTCTCTCTTTGGGTCGTTGCCTTCGGGTAGTGCCCCTGCTCCTGGCCTCGCGTGCCTTCTGCCACTTTCTTTTGGGGCGCTGTTCGGGGGGGAGTTTCTCCTCTCCTTTGCGTTCGTTTGCTGGTTCTCTGTGATTTTGGCATTCGCA
Organism: Calotriton arnoldi; assembly: GCA_963921515.1. Classification (NCBI taxonomy): domain Eukaryota; kingdom Metazoa; phylum Chordata; class Amphibia; order Caudata; family Salamandridae; genus Calotriton; species Calotriton arnoldi. The sequence goes on along the minus strand of CAWUFW010031887.1, from coordinate 4,951 downwards.
CTTTCTGTTTGGTTGCCTGCCCCGGATTGGCGTGGGTTCCTGCCAATGCTGTGATGGCAGGTTCTTTTTCGCTGGCTCTTTCTGTGCTTGCTCCTGGGATTCCCTGTGTTGGGTTCTCCCTGCCTGCTTGCTTGTGCCATTCCCTCTGCTGCTTGCTCTCGGGTCGGGGTCGCCTCTCGCTTCCTCGGTGGCGGCCTGTTGGGGTGCGCTTCTGGTCCTCCCTGCTCCGGGCTCCTCCGCGGCTCCCTGCCCCCGGATGGTGGTGGGACTGTGTTCCTGCTCCTTTGGCGGCTGCATGGGGGTCCTGTTGACTCCCCTGGGTTCCTGTTGGCCTACCGGGTCGTCCCGCTTTTCTTTCTACCCCTATGCGTCCCTGCTTCTCGGGGTGTCGCTGGTGTGGGTGTTGTGGCCTGGCCTTGAGGGTACTGGGTCCGTCTGTCTGCCCGCCCTTTCGGGGGCCTTGCCTCCGCTGCGGGCTGCCTGTTATGTTTTGGCTTCTGCTCCGCTTGGGTGTGCTGTGAGTTCTCCTCCGCTTCCTGGCTTCTGCGTGGTTGGTCGGGGTTGGTGCACGGGGCCTTCTGGTTCCGGGCTTTGTTCCTCCCGTCCCTTGGGCTGCGCCTGGTTCCTCTTGGGGCTTCCTGGTGTCGTGCCTCCCCTCTGCCTGCGGGTCCGGTTTGCGTTTTTGTTTGCGGGCTTCCGTCCCGCTATGTGGGCCTCTCTGTGTTCCTGGGTCACTCGTGCTGCCTCCTGTGCGGCTGTTATGTTCTCCTTTGCTCCGGCCTGGGGCTTCGGGTGTTTGTCCCGGGCCTTCTGTGTGCTTGGGTTGCTTCAGGGGTCTGGCTGGTTGGTCCTGTCTCCTGCTGCTTGCCTTATTCTTGCTGGGTGCTTCTGTTTTTTGGTTGCTCCTGCCCTGGCACTCTCTGTGCTTGCCTTTGGCTTGCTTCGGTATTTCCTGGCCGCCCCTCCTGGTTCTGCCGACGTTCCTGCTCTCGTCTGGTCTCTGGGGTTCCGTCTGGTCGGGCCTGGTTTGTTCCTGGTTGGGGCCGCCTGGGGGTGCCTGTTGTGGGCTTCTCCGGCTGGTGTGGTTGGGCGCCTGCTCTTCCTTTCCTTGGCGTCTCCCCCGAGGTGTGTTTCCGGTGGCGGTTCGCCTTTTGGTCCCTGGGGTTCGTGCCGCGGCTGTTTGGGCCTGGCTGTCTTTCGCTGCTGCCGTGTCCTTGGCGTGGCTCCTGTTTCCCCTCTTCTGCGCTTGGGGGTCCGTCTGCGCTCTGGGTGTGTTTGCTCCCTGGGGGATCCTGGTCTCGTCTGGTTCCCGTCATGGGTGCCTGGCTGGGTGTCTGCTAGGGCTTTCCCGCGCCTGCGGATTTTGTGCGACTGTTGGTCGCCTTTTTCGGCTCTGCCTCCTTGCCTGTCTCTTTGTGGGTCCTGGCGGGGCGCTGTGCGCCTTTGTCCCCCTGGGTTGCGGTTCCCCTGTTGGGACCTGTGTGGGGTCCTGATGTTTGCTGCCTCTGGGTTGGCGTGTCCTGGTTGGCCTCCTGTTGATCGGGGTGTGGCGGCTTCATGCTGGTTCGGGGTGGCCTCGGATTTTCCTCCTTGGCTTGCTGGCTGTGCTGTCGCTCGGTCGGCTCTGGGGTGTGTTTTGCTGGGCGTTCCTGGTTCTGGTGTCCTGGCTCGCTCCTGTCTTCCCTTGCTTCCCGGGCTTTGTTCCCGGTGTGTCTGTTTGGGTGCCCCTCCCCCCTTCTCTGGTTGGGGTGCGATTCTGTGGTGTTCCTCTTGCCTCTGTGGGGTCCGCCCTCCTGGCTGTGGGTTGTCTGGGGTTTGCTGCTGCTTGGCCCTCTGCCTTCTCTGCTCTTCCTCTGGTTTCCGCTTTGGCGGTTTCCTCTGTTTCTTTTTCCGACCTTCTGTATGTTCTGGCAGTGGTGTGCTGGGGGTTCCTGGTCCTCCCTGCCTTTTGCTTTGGCCTGGGCGCTGCGTGGGCTCCTTCCAGGGGTTGGCTGGGCCTGCGGGTCCTCCTGCTTCGGCGGGTTGCTTGGCTGTGGTCCTGGCTTCCTGCTTCCTTTTGTGTTGCCCTGGTTTGTGCTGTTTTCTTGCCTCTTCTCCGGCGTTGCTGGGGTCGGGCGTTGTGGGCTTTTGGTCTGGGTGCTGTGCATCCTGGGGCCGTTTTTTCCGCTGTTCCTGCCCTTGCTGCGTGCTTGGCCTGGGTATGGGGTGCCTGTGCGGTCCTCCGCCTTGTTGGCTCCTGTTTTTTCTGCCCTCTGTGGTTCGGTGGGTTCCTGCCTGGTTGTTTTCTGGTTTGGGGGCTGCTGGGTGTTCCCGGTTGCCCTGGTCTCCGGTCCTGCCCTGTCCCCGCCCTTGTTGGGCTTGTTCGTTGTTGGTTTCCGGTCTTTGTTGGCCTCTCTTTTGTTGGTCGGCTGTCGGCTGGTTCTTTCTGGGGCGTCTCTGGCCTGTGGTCTTTGGGTTGGCCTCCTCTGCCCCTGCTGTTCTGGGTTTGGTGGCCTTCCTGGTTTGGTTTGCGGCCTCCTTCCCTGTGGGGTTTTTGGCCTCCTGGGTTTTCGAGTCTCTGTCTCCTTTCCTGTCCTTTTCGGTTTGGTTGGGGTCTCGCTCCTGTTCGGCCCCTGGGTTCTTGCTGCGGCTCCTCCCTCTGGGCTGGGTGCTTGACGTTTGGTGGCCCTGGGGATGCTGGTTTCCTGGTTCCTGGGCCTCCTCGGCGGGGGTTGCTTTGCTTTCTCCTCTGGGCTCTCTGGGGCCGGGTCGTTCGGTTTGGTGGGGTGGGCCGGTTTCTGGCCTGTGCTTTCCTCCTTCCTTGTTGGTCTGGGTGCTTGTGCCTGCGCTCTGTTGGCCGGTCTTGGCTTCTTTCTTTGGCCTTCTTCGGGGCTGTTGCGGTTTGCTGTGTCTGTGTGGCTGCTGGGTCCTGTGTGCCTTCCTGGTGGGTCTGGCCTGGGCGGCCTTGTCCGGTGGGTCTTCTTGGCCTTGGCCTTTGGGTCTTGGGTTGCCCTGTCTCCGGTTTCTCTGGTTGGTGGCCTTCTTTTGGGGCCCTGCCCTTCTGTTTTCTGGGTTGTCTCCGGTCCTTGTTTGGTCCCTGCTGCCCTGTTCTGGGCGACGGGCCGGTTGCTTCCTGCGGTCTTTTCCTCCCTTCTCGGTGCTCCCTTCGGTTGCTGCTTTTGTGGTGGTTTCCTGGGTGTGCATGTGGGTTCGGAAGGCCGGTTTTCTGCTTTGGTATTCTCCACTTTGTTATGAATGGGACGAGGACATAAGGGACCTGGGGGTAATGCTCTATTACTTACCGGTAATCTTCATTACTCTGGGTCCCGTTGTCCTCGTCCCATTCATACGCCCCTCCCTCCCTCCCGGATGGCCGGCCTTCCTGTGTGGGCTTGGTTGTACAGGAGGGATGCTGGGTAAGTACTGCTTATGTACTCCCGGTGGGAGGGGCAGTATTAGGGTCCCAGCATTCCTCTTGTTTTTTTCTGTCGGGAGATGGTTATCTCCACTTTGTTATGAATGGGACGAGGACAACGGGACCCGGAGTAATGTAGATTACCGGTAAGTAATAGAGCATTCTTGCTTCTTTCTGTGCCTCTCTTGCCACTTTCTGCATTTTTCTTGCTTCTTTGTGCACCTTTCTTCCTTTTTCTGCACTTCTCTTGCCTCTTTCTGCACATCTCTTCTGCTTTCTGCACCTCCCTTCTTTCTGCACCTCTCTTGCCACTTTCTGCACCTCTGTTGCTTCTTTCTGCACTTCTCTTGCCTCTTTCTGCACCCTCTTCTCTCTTTCTGCACCTCTCTTGCCTCTTTCTGCACTTCTCTTGCCTCTTTGTGCACTTCTCTTGCCATTTTCTGCACCTCGCTTGCTTCTTTCTGTACTTCTCTTGCTTCTTTCTGCACCTCTCTTGCTTTTTTCTGCACCCTTGTTGCTTGTTTCTGCATGTCTCTTGTTTCTTTATGCACCTCTCTTGCTTCTTTCTGTTCCCCTCTTGACTCTTTTGCACCCTTCTTCCCTCTTTGTGCACCTCTCTTGCCTCTTTCTGCACCTCTCTTGCCTCTTTCTTTACCCCACTTGCATCTTTCTGTACCTCTTTTGCCTGTTTGTGCACCTCTCTTGCCTATTTCTGCACATCTCTTGCCTCTTTCTGCACTTCTCTTTCTTCTTTCTGCACCTCTCTTGCTTCTTTCTGTACATCTCTTGCCTCTTTCTGCACCCCTCTTACCTCTTTCTGCACCTCTGTTGCTTGTTTCTGCATTTCTCTTGTTTCTTTCTGCACTACTCTTGCTTCTTTCTGCACTCCTCTTCCCTCTTTGTGAACTCTTCTTCCCTCTTTGTGCACCTCTCTTGCCTCTTTGTGCACCTCTCTTGCCTCTTTCTTTACCCCACTTGCATCTTTCTGTACCTCTTTTGCCTGTTTGTGCACCTCTCTTGCCTATTTCTGCACATCTCTTGCCTCTTTCTGCACCCCTGTTCCCTCTTTCTGCACCTCTTTTGCCTGTTTCTGCAACTCTCTTGCCTCTTTCTGCACTTCTCTTTCTTCTTTCTGCACCTCTCTTGCTTCTTTCCGTACATCTGTTGCCTCTTTCTGCACCCCTCTTACCTCTTTCTGCACCTCTGTTGCTTGTTTCTGCATTTATCTTGTTTCTTTCTGCACCACTCTTGCTTCTTTCTGCACCCCTCTTCCCTCTTTGTGCACTCTTCTTCCCTCTTTCTGCACTTCTCTTGCCTCTGTCTGCACCCCTGTTCCCTCTTTCTGCACCTCTTTTGCCTGTTTCTGCAACTCTCTTGCCTCTTTCTGTACCTCTCTTGCCTCTTTCTGCACCTCTGTTGCTTCTTTCTTCACTTCTCGTCTGTCTTTCTGCACCCTTCTTTCCTCTTTCTGCACCTCTGTTGCTTGTTTCCGCACTGCTCTTGCTTTTCTGCACCTCTCTTGCAAATTTCTACACAGCGCAGGACCCGAACTTACCG
>CAWUFW010031886.1:0-14792 GCA_963921515.1 Calotriton arnoldi | reverse complement strand
AAAAGGAAGGAAGCATGGGCATGCTGGGAAGGGGGTGGAGGCAACAGCATGATGGGAGTCGTAGTCACAGACATAGCTCAGCCCCACAACTGTCCCATCAACACCACTCCTGAACCATGCTCACATCACAGGGAGTGGAGAAGGACTCACAAGATGGCTGACACTGGCTACTGCTGTGGGGAGCACAAGGCCCTGCTGCCAACTGTGCACCAACAAACAGCAGGACACCACTGACTGACATCCTGAGAGACAACTTACACTCCCTGCAATGCAAGCACGTTCCATGGTGGGATAACTGACTGGGTGGGTGGGTGGGTGGGAAGGAGGTCTGGCTGACAACCAAACACAATCAATGCAGACCATGTTCACACCCCAGAGAATACATAGAAATGCCCAAATAATGCAGGACAATGTGCCACACCAATATCAACCCCTGACTGTGACGACTTAGGACAATACAATGTACAGGCCCGCACCCCGAGGCACAGTCACAACTGTCAGGTGTGTCAACCACTGATGCCTGCAGAAACATGACATACATTGTTTGTGTCTCCCAAAAACAGGTGATGATAGGGACACAGCAGCAGACGCTGAGGAGTCCCAGTCCCAGGCTCAAGAGGATGCCGAGCTCACTGGCGTCGTACAGCCTCTGTCCTCCTCGGACGATGAAGAACAACCTGGCACATCCGGTGCAAGTCAACATGCTGCACCAGCAGGACCACCAGCTGCAGCACCAGCAGGTCCACCAGCTGCACCCCCTGCACCCACCCCTCCAACGACTGTCACCACGAATACCATCCCTGCCGACATGGACAGAATAAGGAACAACACCAGCGCAGTGACCCTGGACCAACCTGGGGCCATGGACACCACCACCACCACCAACCCCCAAGGTGGACCAGGGTTATCTGTGCGTGCAACTGCACACACTGCACATGTCAGCAGGGGTGGTGGGAGGGGTGGGAGACAGAGGTCGCTGCTTGCAGACGTTGCTGGTGTGCATGAAGACCCACAACTGGTACGCATAGCTGATGCGTACTCAGTCCAGCACCGGAGAGCTCAGCCAGGTAGTGGGGCTCCTCAGAGACATCAAACAGCAGCAGGCTGCCCATCATGCCCGCTTGGACTCCCACATGTCCCACGTGGAGTCACACATGTCACGTGTGGACTCCCACATGTCGTGTGGACTCCCACATGACCCGCGTGGAGTCCAAGTGGGATGTACTACATGAGATGACGGCGGTGCACAGGGACATTTTACAATGCCTCCGCCAGATGAACAGCAACCAGTCCACACCTCCCTGTGTGCCAACAACATCTGGTACCGAACAAACTGCAACTGCCACAGGGAGGGAGGAGGACTCTGGCGGAGAGTCCCCTGCACCGCAGCAGCCTGCACTTGAGGGCCCCCCCCCCAAGAAGAGGGGTCGTCCGAGGAGGGGAAAGTGAGAGGCTGATGGCCAAGCGCAACTCCCAGGAAGCCTGAACCTGTTCTGGATTTTCGCCTTTGTGCACAGACTGTTCACCCTGTTGATGGCAACACTACTCCCACACATAGCATGGGGAGTACAAGTTGGAACAATGTGTCAGACAACTGTGGCCCCGATACTGGGGATCCTGTCTACCTGGACTTTCTATTCATCTAGGAACTTGGGATTGCAAGATTCATGTACAGCACAATCCATCCTATGCACTATTATCACAATAAACACACTAATACACCATACTTGCCTCTGTCGTGATTCCAACGTGGGTGCTGTTATGGGGATGATGAACTGCAAAATTACACAGTGTATGCGAACTGCAACAGCAAGGACAACACAGGCATGTGAGTACAGGCAACGTGACACATATGAGGGAGACACACCACCAGGGCTACACAACACATACACACCTAGGCCATCTGACTCATTGCCTACACTGATGTTGCCAGGGAAGACGGTGCAATGCACAGACACCACACCCATTCCCAGTTGTAGTCAAGTAGCCCACAGGTGCAGTAAGCAAATGGCAGTCAAATGTGTGACCACAGACAACGCACATCACTAAGTGAAGCACAGGTTTATTACACAGTAGCAACATGCCGTAACCACTACAGATGCAAGGTAACCCCACCTGGTAGCGGGCACACAGTCAACAACTGTAGACAGAAGGAAGTCCATGGGTGTGGCGCACATCACCTGTAGGGACACAACAGCTACCAGCCTGGATGTGCAATCACGTGCTGTCAGGTGGACACAGTTGACCAAACGAATCTGAAAGTACCCTGTGAAGGACAGAAATGACACACAGTCAAAAGCAATGCAGTACAGGACAGAACAGCAAAACTCATGCACAATACATGTTACAAGATACCCACCCAGAACCAAGTTAGCATGTCAACACTGTTGGGGAGTACAGCCCACCTGTCACCACACATCGCAACACACATCCTGTCAAGTAGCCCATGGACACACTCCAACAGCACCAGAGCACCACCCACACATCATGCCAACTCACATCATTCACATGACACCTCAGGATACTCACATTCAGCTAAAGAAGTTGGTGATGAGCTGTGTGCGGACATCACCATCACCATCATCATCATCATCGTCACTGGCATCGTGGTCCAGGCCAGGATCCTCCACAGGTGGCGGATGTTGGTCATCGTCATCCTGGATGAGAGGCAACTCCTTCCGCACTGCCAGGTTGTGGAGCATGCAGCAGACGATGATAATCTTGCACACTTTCGCAGGGGCATATGGGAGGGACCCTCCGGTCTTGTCCAGGCAGCGGAAGCGGCTCTTCAGGAGACCAAAGGTCCGCTCAATCACTCTCCTGGTCCGACCATGTGCCTCATTGTAGCGCATCTGGGCAGGTGTCACAGGGTTCCTGAGGGGTGTCAGCAACCACGGCATGTTGGGGTATCCCGAGTCACCTACGGACAGACAAGTGCACATCAGCTGACTTGGAAAAGTGGGCGGAATACTACAGATCAGATCACACACAATGGCACAAAGTCAGTACACACCGACAAGCCAGGCACGCTGGTTCTGCATCTGTGCCATCAACCTGGGGATGCGACTACTCCTCATCACAAAGGCATCGTGTGCTGAACCAGGGAAACGGGCACACACGTGTGTGATGGTCATGTCTGCAAGACACACCACCAGTGCATTGACCGAGTGGTAGTGCTTGCGGTTCCTGTAGGCCTGCTCCTGGGCCTGTGGTGGTACCAAAGCCACATGTGTCCCATCAATGGAGCCAATTACATGCGGCATCCTCCCCAGGGCATAAAAGTCACTCTTCACGTCAGTGAGTCGTCGCAGTCTAGGGAAATAGATGTACCGGTTCAGGAAGAGCAACATTGCCGCCAAAACATCGCGGAGCACACGGCTGAACATGGTCTGTGACATCCCACCAGCAGACGCCACAGTATGTTGGAAGGTACCGGTGGCAAAGAAGTGTAGGGCTGCCATCACCTTCACCTTGGGGGTCAGCGCTGTAGGATACGGCCGGCCAGGCTGCAAATGTGGGGACAACTGCACTGCAAAATCCTCAATCAGCTGCCTGGTGAAGCGGTACCGTCGGATGCTGTCCCGTTCCACCATCGTTGCCAGGTCTGGGAATGGCCGATGGACAGCAGGAGCCCTGCAGTGCAGAGGAGAAGTAAGCAAGATCGTCAGTCACCCCACATATGCGGCATTGAACACACTCAAGATCCCAACATACATCATCATGAGGCACAACTACATGAAGTGTGCAGTACCGGAACGACATTTATGGTACATACATGGCCAACATCTGTCAACACGGTCCTACAGGTGGCATCAATTTGTCCCAGGTTGGCCCATTGGATATCATGATGCTGTGTCACAGTCACCCCCCCAGTGACATGTGAGGACAGATGTGCCCCAGGCACCACAGCTCAACGACAGGCACATTCCCAGGGACCCTGTAATGCCACATGGACACTGGCATCACCTGGAGTATCATGTGTACACCACAACAAAACAAACATGACCCCCACAGGTAGTGGCCACACTTGCCATGGCAGGAGAGCCATGGACGTCTGTGACACACACGCACAACATCAGAGTCCATGCACACACAACGTGGATGTGGAGACTGTCTCCCATTGTGCACATGAAATCAGAGACATTGTAAACACTACATGCACAAAGACTGTGGAGGGCCATCACTATTGTGCCACTGGGACACCCTGGCTCAAACATACCGTCCCACATGGGACTCACGGGGTATGTGACATGACATACACAAACACCACTGTGAAATGTGACCATGGCACATGCACAGATATGAACAGTTGCACATCACAGTGGTCACGTACACGTAACACCCAGGATCCTGTCCCCATTAACACGTGCACAGCCTGGGGGTGGCTGCCCACAGGTGACACCCACAGGACAACATGTACACCAACATACACACAATAGGAAATGCAGCCTTACATGCCTTATGATAAGGTTTGGACAGGCTGTCGTGATGTAGGTGTGCCCCTCACTCCCTGGGAGCTATCTGTGGCTGGCATATGTCCATCTGAGACAGGCATGCTGACATATGCCAGTCACATGTACAGTGATGCGTTGTACTGCAATGGACCGATCGGTGCCTCCGGCCGGCCCATTGCATTCAATGTGTGCGGGTACGCGTTGTACCCCTGTGCGCGTTGAACAGCAATGGACCGATCGGTGCCTCCGGCCGGCCCATTGCTTTCAATGTGTGCGGGTACGCGTTGTACCCCTGTGCGCGTTGAACAGCAATGGACCGATCGGTGCCTCCGGCCGGCCCATTGCTTTCAATGTGTGCGGGTACGCGTTGTACCCCTGTGCGCGTTGTACCTCAATGGACCGATCGGTGCCTCCGGCCGGCCCATTGCATTCAATGTGTGCGGGTACGCGTTGTACCCCTGTGCGCGTTGTACTGCAATGGACCGACCGGTGCCTCCGGCCGGCCCATTGCATTCAATGTGTGCGGGTACGCGTTGTACCCCTGTGCGCGTTGTACTGCAATGGACCGATCGGTGCCTCCGGCCGGCCCATTGCTTTCAATGTGTGCGGGTACGCGTTGTACCCCTGTGCGCGTTGAACAGCAATGGACCGACCGGTGCCTCCGGCCGGCCCATTGCTTTCAAGTGTGCGGGTACGCGTTGTACCCCTGTGCGCGTTGAACAGCAATGGACCGATCGGTGCCTCCGGCCGGCCCATTGCTTTCAATGTGTGCGGGTACGCGTTGTACCCCTGTGCGCGTTGAACAGCAATGGACCGATCGGTGCCTCCGGCCGGCCCATTGCTTTCAATGTGTGCGGGTACGCGTTGTACTCCTGTGCGCGTTGAACAGCAATGGACCGATCGGTGCCTCCGGCCGGCCCATTGCTTTCAATGTGTGCGGGTACGCGTTGTACCCCTGTGCGCGTTGTACCTCAATGGACCGATCGGTGCGCACCCATTGACAATGGGCTTGCCTGGCAACGGACGCGTTTTCGAATATTCGAACGAGTCGGTTGCTGGAAAATCAGTTGGTCACCCACAACAATGTTGCAAAATCATGTATGTCATGAAGTTGAAGATTTGAAGGATGCTGTGGGCGTGTTTTGGTGCTGCTATTCCATGGATTGGCCAGATTCAGAAGATGCAAACGACTTGGACCTATCACTTTGGACACAAGGGACAGTATCTGCCTCTCCAGCACATATATATTGCTGCATGTTCCCCTGAGAGCCCACTTGCCTGCACTACATGCTCCAGGACGACATCTGCCACTGCACTGCTGCTGTCTCTGCCCCTCTGGACCCTGCAATGGCACGTACTGTGGAGAGAGCCCCAGCCTTCAGCCTTGAAGAGAACCAGGCCCTGCTGGACAGCCTCACTTCCACAGTACAGCAAGCTGTATGGGACACCAGGGGAGCAGGTGAGTGTTCTGTGCACTGCCTTTCTGAATGTGCATTTTGTCTGACTAGCAAGGCTGAGAGTCAGCACACCACTGGCTAGCAGGCTCACTGAGTAGTTGTCACCCCCCATAGTGTGTAGTGACTTGCACTGGACAGGTATGGTGCAGTGACAGTGCTTCTGAACAGGGTTTTACTCCCCATGCTATGATACCATGTAGTGACTTCTGGAAAACTGTCCATGGGCAGCCGTGCACTGCCTGGGTACACCATGTGCCCCTGTGATTGCGACATGTATATGCAACTGTGTCATGCACGGATATGTTGCATGTGTAGTAATGTCCTTATCACTTTGTCATCCTGACAGGCTTCTGCCCATCGGAAGCATGAGATCTGGAAGGACATCGTCCGGGCTGTCCGGTCCGTGGGGGTCTACAAGCGCCGGATCCGCAACTGCCAAAAGAGGTGGCAGGACCTTCGGGGCTGGACCCGGAGGATTGCACGGGTCCAGCTGAAGCTGTCGCCTCCTCGCAGGAGGGGCGGAACACGGACCCTGACCCCCCACATGCTCAGGATCCTGGCGGTGGTCTTTCCAGACCTGGATGGGCAGCTGAAGGCCAGAGAGCAGCAAGGAGGGGGTGAGTCAAAGACTGCACTGTGTACTCTGTCTAACATGTTATGTGCCCTCCTCGGGCCAGGTTGAACTGCCACAGTACAGCAGTCATGTTGTCCAGGAGCCATGTCCCTCTATTGTGCACTGCCCACTCCTCATCTGATACCCAGGTGTGGCCCTTACATGCAGGGAATTCTGTCACTTAGGACTGTGTCCTTGCAGTTTGCTTGACTCAAGGTGGGAGACAGCATCTGTTTCCCTGACTCTGTGGTGGGCATCATGGGTGGGTCCATTGCTTACACAATGCCTGTATTCTGACATGTATTCAGCGTGTTACTTTGATCTGTGGTCCAATTGCTGAGCTGATCCACCACATGTGGCTGGGGTACCTGGCACACACCCATGCTGCGGGTGGGAACAATGTTTGGGCCCCAGGAGTATGTATATGACGTGTGTCACACATACTTAGCCAGCTGCCTACAGTCCAGGGCTCATCCCTCATTCATGTGGGGCTGGACAGTCATGCCTACTCCAGGCCATACAATACACTCTGTACTCCCACTCCCGTGTATCAGAGGACACATTGTGCACAGTGATTTGCCCCTCAGGTGTCTGCCTCTGTGTCAGTGTGCTGTGGATTAGTCGCCAGGACTGCTGTGGAGTTTCTTGGTAGGGGCTCAGCATGCCACTGGAGATGTGACCATAGGAGACGATACTTGTGTGACACATAGGTGTCTGATCAGCTGCCCATGCAGACTGGGGCATGTAAATGTGAAGTTCAGGCAGCTGTTCCCCATGCACAGCAGAGTGTGAGGGGCTCAGGTTCCGAGGGTAGTGTCACAGGTCTCCCATATGTCCAATAGGTATGACCTGGACAGATGAGGGTTAAGAGGATGTGTTGTGGGGGATGTACATGTGCACTTGTGCAGCTCCAGGACTTGCATTCCCCATGACCTACTATTGTGACACAGTGCAGAGTGTTGTTGTCTGGTTGCAAAGTCATACATCACTGAGACAGTGATGTATGACTTTGCAGTCATGCCTCCGCCATGGCATGTGTCTACTGATTGGTGATCCTGCAGGGGAGTGACATGTGCTACATGCACACCATAGTGGCGCTGGCTATCAGGACATGGGTGCATCATGGTGTCTGTCGCTGGTATGCATCACATGCATTTCCTATTTGACTCTGGGCATCCCTTACATCCGTAAACCTGTACTGACTCAGTGGCAAGAGCTGTGATGTGTCCACACCGTGTCCTCTGCACTGTCCAACTACTGTGTACTTGGTGCATGTGTCAACACTGGGGTGTTGCAATCCAACAGACACCAGACAGATGGGTGCAAGGCCATGTGGGATGTGAGTGCCATGCTTGGCATCAGACTGACAATTGACTTCTCCTGTTCAATTAGTGCACTTTTAGCAATGCACAACTAATGATGCCAGGGCTTGCTCTGTGATGTGCTGTGCTCACAGTGGTGTGTGCGTTATGTGCAGGTGACTGATGTCTGTCTGTTTCCCCATTGTTTGCAGATACATCCACGGCCACGGAAGGGGACAGCTCCACGGACCAGGAGGAGCCGGAGAGCCAGACTGGGTCAGCAGCCGAGGAGTGGTCGGAGGGACCCAGTGGCACGGAGGGCGAGGGGAGCCACACCGAGGAGTCCTCAGCAGCATCCACCTCAGCTGAGGACCAGAGCAACTCGGAGGATGACTCCCTTGTGGAGGCGGGTGTCAGCAGCCACCACACCCCAGCTAGTGTTGCTGTCCCCGCCACCACCAGCACCACCACCGCCCTCCCATCGGCTCCCATTCCCCAGGTCCGTGGAGGCTCCCATGTCCGGGAGCGTGTCTCCTTTGGGCCAGGCACCGCACCCCCTGCCCCTGTGTCCCCTGCTGCCCTGAGTGAGGAGTCTGTGTACCTCCTTCGCCAGCTCCATGTAGGGCAGACAGCCATGCTGAGTGTCCTCCATGCGCACACCGCGCTGTTGACTCAGCTGGTGTCGTTCATGGAGGGCATCTCATCGGGCATGTCTGACCTACAGAGGGGCAATAGGTCCATGGACTCCTCCCTGACGGCAGCAGTGTCCCTCCTCAAACGGTCCCTCACCCCTCCTGCCTCTGCTCCATCCACACTCCCCAGCACCTTACCCATCCCAGGCACACACACACTGGCACACACCAGCACACACACATCCAGCACACTGACACACACGCCAATGACAAAACGCACACGCACGCACATTCAGGGGACTGAAGCCAGACTCACAGGGGATGGGGCCCTGGAACACACACACGCATCCACATGCACTGCGCAGTCCTCAGTTCCCTCCCTCCAAAGCACCCTCCCTTGCCTCACCTGCAACCCCAAAGTCACAGCAGCTCTTCCTCTGTGACCTCGGCCTCTTCCCCACCGATGAAGCTGCTCCAGCATCCCGGGGGAAGAGGAAGCCCACCCACACGGAGCAGAGTGCCCCTCGCCCCCGGACACCCCCTCCCCCAGGCGCAGACGGACTGAGGCCCCCACCCGCAAGTCCCCCCGGAGTGCTAAGAGCAAGACCCCGCCACCGCCCTGCAGCTCAGGCACAAGGTCTCCGTCCTCCATCCCTCAGGCCCCCACTGCACAGGTGCCCCCACCACACCCTGCCCCAGGTTCCCCCACCCACAGATATACCATCCCCAAGATGCTCCGGCCTTCTCCCCCTGCCACTTGCTCTCCCAGCACCACACCCCCGCTGCGCTTGTCTGTGCCACTGATGTGGTGAGGGTGTCCCCCCCTCTGTCCAACCCACCTTGCCTGTTCCCCATTCTCCTCCCCTGGAGGTAGGCACTGCAGTGGAGTCCACTACCGCCCTGTCTGACTTGGGCACTGCAGTGGCGGACCTGTCCACCCCATCTGCAGGGTCCACTGCAGTTGTGCCGGCACCCACGACATCTGTGTCATGCCCCCCAGTTGTGCCGGCACACACCATGTCAGACACCTCCACTGCAGTTGTCAGTGGCTCTCCAGCACCCACCACCCCTTCCCTGACTCCCCCTGGTGAGCCCTGATCCTGTCCCTGCGGTGCCTGGCCTGCCCCCCGGTTGCCCCTCCTAGTGGATTGTCCCTGGTATTGTGCAGGCATGCGTAGGGTGACATCTGCCAGTGTCACCCTGTTTGAACTTTGACAATGGACTGGCCATTGGCCTTTGCTCTTTTTTCAGGACTTCGTTTGGCCTCAACACATATGCTGAATAAAGCAACTTTCTTTTCTCTAGTGCTCATGCTTCAGATGTACATGTTGTTGGTGCAGCTAACCATGCCCTTGCTGCAGTGATGGTGATATCTGGTCTCATGATTATGAAGTGTTACTGTGCAGGAACCCATGTGGTCCAGGGGGAATGTGTCCTATCATGTGGTGTATCCATGTCATCAATAGCAGCATCTGAGGGTGTCATGTGTTCAGTATTTGGCAATGGGTTTCCTACTTACATTGGCAATTTCATATCTGTGGCTTCCACCCCTGCACATCTGTTGTGCCTGCCATCGTTGCATTTGTCTACTTCCCTGACCGTGTTGCCATCTCCAGTGGACATGCAGGTTTGGGCATCAATGGGGAGGGACTCATCCGTGTAGTCAGTGCAACATTGCTATACAAGTGTGTTGGATCTGTGCTGATGATTCCGTTGGCACATCCATGACCAGGCTGATGTGATGGGAGCCCTCATTTGGTGCTAATTGTTGATTGTGTGACCAAGTGCTCAGCTGACATGATGGGGCCCTACTGAGGCAACATATGGCACAGCTTTCCTCACACAGGAGTGGAGTCCCCTCATGGCAGTGTGTACACGTGTGACATTGCCTGCGCCCAAGGTGTGTGTTGTATGTGCATGTCTGTGTGTTCACTTCCATTCATCTGCGCATGCTGTGATCCCTAGTGTTGTACCTGTTTGTGATGCTTGCTGACTTGAGCTATGTTCCCCCAAAGTCTTCTCCCTGTGTTCTCTGTGATGTGGGTGCATGGCACATTACTGGTCATCAGGGTGTCACCCATAGGTGTGTTTGCTGTCAGGGCAGAGTTTGTGTGCTGACGCAGATGGGTCACAGTCAGGTTTCCCTTTGGCACTTGTTGTTTGCCCCTGTCATGTGATTTCCAGTTTGTGTTATCTTTCAGTGATTGTGACACGTTGTGTGTGTGACTGCTGGCACTCCTTAGGGTCCGGGCTGCAATGTTGGTTGTTGTCTATGTGTGTTCTTTTGTGGGTGACCTTGGCTTCTTCATTGGTGTGTGACTGTGGCTGGGATCCCATTGGTCGGTGTGGTATTGCCGTCATGTCCATGTACAGCGTAGTGTGCAGTGTGTCAGACATTCAGGAGTCTTGTTGAGTGTCCATGTGTGATGTGTTTCTACACCTTGGTTCCCACCCACCACCCTGGAATAGTCATGGGTGCATGTGCAATGTCACCAGTGCATGTGTACTTCACTGCTGCACATTGTTGGAGGTCGAGGGGTGTGGTCTTGAGTGTGTGCAGATGAGAGTCGTTGCCCAGCTAGTCCCCTGCCTCCATGTTGGCCTTGGCTTACTGGCCATGCTGATTGATTTGTGCTTGTGTAGGTGTGATGGTAGTTTGTTGCTCAGGACACCTGACTGTGGTTCACAGTGTGAACGACATTTAGCTTTGTCATCACAGTGGTATTTTTCTTCAGCCCAGGGTCACCACATTGTGGGGGCCCTGGGGGTGGTGCTGTGGTGTGTCTGTGACTTGCTGTGTCAGTTGTTGTTCCTACGTGCCTGTGTGACATGTGTGTTTTGTGCTCCCTCTCACCTGTCAATGCCTGCTTGCCCACATAGGGGATTTGGATCCATGAGTTACCTTAGTGTGGCAGTGTATGCACATCTGTATGATTGGTATTCAGCTCTCCTCATGTGTTGTGTTGTTGCCTGGGGACACTGGCACCCCCACCCCCTCACCTGCTGTGTATGATGACAGTGTTGGTCTGCCTGTTTGTGTTTGTGCATCTGCACCACTGCATTGGCATATCTTGGGTGTGCCATTGGCTGTATGTTGTTTGGTGTGTTTCCCCTGCTGTCCCTGGGACTCCTAGGTCATCGGTCAGCACAGTGATCATGGTTTGTGTGTCCCATTGCTGCCATGGTATGGTATCTGTTCACCTCACATCTGCTGTCTCCAC
The DNA here is from genome assembly GCA_963921515.1 of Calotriton arnoldi. Taxonomy (NCBI): domain Eukaryota; kingdom Metazoa; phylum Chordata; class Amphibia; order Caudata; family Salamandridae; genus Calotriton; species Calotriton arnoldi. The sequence continues at coordinate 3,114 of CAWUFW010031886.1, read as the reverse complement.
AGGGTATCTGCATTTGTGTGCCCATTGGTGCAAATATGTGGGTCTGCATTCTGATGGTCACTTCTGTCATTGTGTCATTGATGACTGTTGACGGTCTCAGCCCCCATGGGTGTTGTTTGTCTGCACATGGCCAAAGGAATGTCTCATTTGCACTGCAGTATTTGGCTCCCCCAATTTATGTTGCAATGGGACACATACACTACTTTGCCACAGATGAGTTTTTGGTTCTGTGACCAGGAATGATCCATGCAGTTTGGCAGTTGCAGCTCTTTCTTTGTCAACAATTACCTTTTGGTCACTGTGATGATGAGGGTGTAGACCCCATTGCCACAATGGTCAAAATGTGCTTCAGCTATGGACCCCACACTTCCCTTTTGGTCACTGTGATGATGGGGGTTTAGACCCCATTGCCACAATGGTCAAAATGTGCTTCAGCTATGGACCCCACACTTGCCTTTTGGTCACTGTGATGATGGGGGTTTAGACCCCATTGCCACAATGGTCAAAATGTGCTTCAGCTATGGACCCCACACTTGCCTTTTGGTCACTGTGATGATGGGGGTTTAGACCCCATTGCCACAATGGTCAAAATGTGCTTCAGCTATGGACCCCACACTTGCCTTTTGGTCACTGTGATGATGGGGGTTTAGGGCCCCATTGCCACAATGGTCATGGGCTGCTTAGATCAGGGTGCCACACACATATATGTGTGGCACATGTGCTAGGGGGTCACATTGTATGTTCAATGTCATGTTCGGTGTTGTAGGCATTTGACACAGCCTGCTCACACGCTTGTCATGGTGGTGGGGGGATGTCTTAATCTTGCATTCCCTAGGTTGTGGTGTGCTTGTTGTGTCATGCATTGTCCATCCTATGAGTGGGGGTGGTAGTAGTGGTAGGCATCCAGCCCCCTGGCTAAGGGTGGTAGTAGTGGTAGGCATCCTGCCCCCCTGGCTAAGGGTGGTAGTAGTGGTAGGCATCCTGCCCCCCTGGTTGAGGGTGGTAGTAGTGGTAGGCATCCAGCCCCCCCTGGCTAAGGGTGGTAGTAGTGGTGGGCATCCTGCCCCCCTGGCTAAGGGTGGTAGTAGTGGTAGGCATCCTGCCCCCCCTGGGTGAGGGTGGTAGTAGTGGTGGGCATCCTGCCCCCCCTGGGTGAGGGTGGTAGTAGTGGTGGGCATCCTGCCCCCCTGGCTAAGGGTGGTAGTAGTGGTGGGCATCCTGCCCCCCCTGGGTGAGGGTGGTAGTAGTGGTGGGCATCCTGCCCCCCTGGCTAAGGGTGGTAGTAGTGGTGGGCATCCTGCCCCCCCTGGGTGAGGGTGGTAGTAGTGGTGGGCATCCTGCCCCCCTGGCTAAGGGTGGTAGTAGAGGTAGGCATCCTGCCCCCCTGGCTAAGGGTGGTAGTAGTGGTAGGCATCCTGCCCCCCTGGCTAAGGGTGGTAGTAGTGGTAGGCATCCTGCCCCCCCTGGCTGAGGGTGGTAGTAGTGGTGGGCATCCTGCCCCCCTGGCTGAGGGTGGTAGCAGTGGCGGGCATCCTGCCCCCTGGCTGAGGGTGGTAGTAGTGGTAGGCATCCTGCCCCCCTGGCTGAGGGTGGTAGTAGTGGTGGGCATCCTGCTCCCCCTGGGTGAGGGTGGTAGTAGTGGTGGGCATCCTGCTCCCCTGGCTAAGGGTGGTAGTAGTGGTAGGCATCCTGCCCCCCCTGGCTAAGGGTGGTAGTAGTGGTAGGCATCCTGCCCCCCTGGCTAAGGGTGGTAGTAGTGGTAGGGCATCCTGCCCCCCTGGTTGAGGGTGGTAGTAGTGGTAGGCATCCTGCCCCCCTGGCTAAGGGTGGTAGTAGTGGTGGGCATCCTGCCCCCCTGGCTAAGGGTGGTAGTAGTGGTAGGCATCCTGCCCCCCTGGCTAAGGGTGGTAGTAGTGGTAGGCATCCTGCCCCCTGGCTAAGGGTGGTAGTAGTGGTGGGCATCCTGCCCCCTGGGTGAGGGTGGCAGTAGTGGTGGGCATCCTGCCCCCCTGGGTGAGGGTGGTAGTAGAGGTAGGCATCCTGCTCCCCTGGCTAAGGGTGGTAGTAGTGGTAGGCATCCTGCCCCCCTGGCTAAGGGTGGTAGTAGTGGTAGGCATCCTGCCCCCTGGGTGAGGGTGGTAGTAGTGGTGGGCATCCTGCCCCCTGGGTGAGGGTGGTAGTAGTGGTGGGCATCCTGCCCCCTGGCTAAGGGTGGTAGTAGTGGTGGGCATCCTGCCCCCCTGGGTGAGGGTGGTAGTAGTGGTGGGCATCCTGCCCCCTGGCTAAGGGTGGTAGTAGAGGTAGGCATCCTGCCCCCTGGCTAAGGGTGGTAGTGGTGGTGGGCATCTGGCACCCCCCTGGCTAAGGGTGGTTGTGGTGGTTGGCATCCAGCCCCCTGGGTTGGGGTGGTGGCGCGCATTCAGGCCCCTGTGTGCATATGTGGCATTGGTGATGGGCATCCCGCCCCTATGGTGCTGCTGGTGTAAGCATATTCAGATTCCCAGTGTATGTGTGTGATGTGTCGTGTACGTGTTGTATGTGTTTTGTGGTTGGTGTCTGACTTACCTTCTGCGCCGTACGCGTCCGTGCCTGTTCCGGTAGTAGATGTAGAATATTGGTATGATCGGGACGAAGGGATTCATGGTTGGTTCGTGTCGTTCGTCCTTCTCGTGCTTCGCGTCGTCCTCGTCGCTTGGCTTCGTCCTCGTCGCTTCGCTTCGTCCTCGCCGCTTCCGCGCGGCCCTCGTCTGTGCTGTGTTCGTCTCGTAGCCGTGGATCGTGTTGTGGCGCGATTCGGGAGCTTATGTGCGCCTCTCCCGGATGCTTTGACGTGCCGTGCGTAGCGACGGGTTCGGCGCGCACGGAAAGCGCATCGTACTTGTCCGGCCGGACGGGGCTGCATTTTCCTTCCGTGCGACTCGATTCGGCGTTTCCGGATTCGCCTCGGTCGGAGAACAGGACCTGGTTTGGGTGAGTACGGCTCGGCCGGATTCTTTGCTGTTGTGCGCATCGTACTTGCTCGTTCGGTGTGTTGTACGGATCGGTCGGGAAACTGGCTTTCGCATGGCTTTTTTCCCGACCGAATAGTATTGGGTGCGCCTCCGACCGAGATCG
>CAWUFW010031885.1:0-14793 GCA_963921515.1 Calotriton arnoldi | reverse complement strand
AGCGTACTTCGTTCAGTTACGTATTGCTGTGTGTGTTGCGGTTGCCATTTCGCAGCGGTGCGTTGTGGTGGCGTGCTCCGGCTGTGTGTGCAGTCTGCAATGTGCACGCTCCGAGGTTGCTGTGAGCTCTGTGTAGTCGTAGGGAGACAGGACTTGTGTTCTGTTGGCTTGTTTGGAGGACACGGGCCCTCATCCCACATGCTTCTCAGACAGTTCAAGGTCAGTGATGTGTGACTCCTTCCAATTAACTTGCATGTGGCCGACATGGGGAGTGTTTTCTTCTCTTCTTCCCGTCCGTTGTGTGCTTCTGTGATATGCGCTATCTGCCCTGTGGTCGGTCTCTCGGCATGCCTGTGTTGGTCTATTCTTGGACAATGGCTGTATTCACCGGCTTCTGTCGTAGGGCTGTGGTTTCGGAGTTGGAATGGAAGGTCATTCAGTGCTGTCTGCTCTCCCTTGTGTGGGCGGCAGGCTGCCTTCCGCTCTGCGTTGGGCCTTGTGTGTGAATGTTATTCTTGGGCCACCTGTTGTCGGTCCCCGGGCTCTTTGGTGTTCCGTTTTATATGTCTTGTTCATATGTGCAGGGTGGTATGGGTGTTTCAGTGTGGTACTGGCGTTCCTCTTCCCGAAGGGGCCCTGCTTCTCCTAGCTGGTGTTGCCGCCGCTGTGTGCTACGCCATGTTTGTTACACTGGGGTGTGTCCTGCTGTTGCGTGTCTTCACTGACATGTGTGCGTCGGTTGTGTGGCGTTGGGTGTTGTCCGTGAATTGGGCGTTGGGGCCATGTCTGTGGCAGGCCTGTCACGTGTCATGTGCGTTCGGGGTGGGGCTGATGTGTGTGCTGCTTGGTTGTGTCCCTGTGTCTGTGTGCGACGCATGCATGGCGCTGCGGTTGGCCTCTGCGTTGTGCGCATGTGTGGCGGCGTCATCGCCGCTTTGGGGCCGTGACGGGGTTGTTGGTTCCTAGTCCCAGGTGGTGTGTACACATGTGTTACGCGATGTTACGATTTGGCCTGTGTGTCATATGTGGATGCAATGGTGGATGTGTAGTGTACACGCGCTGGTGGGGGGTTGTCCGCTTTTTCCGCCCTTGCACTGTGTGCGCTGTTTGCGTGCACTTGTTGTGTGTGTGCCTACCTGCGTCTCCGCGGCACGTTGCGTCCTTGGTGGTGCATCAGCAGGAGCATGGGGAGGGCCTGCAGTGCTGGATTCATGCTCGGGGAGCCGCTTCTTCGTTGTCCGTGCTCGGCGTCCGTGTTACCGCTTCGGTTTGTCGTACGGTATCTCTTGGCCGTGGGAGCCGTTTGTTTGCGGCATCGTAATTTATGCGCCGGGCGGGACGTGTTTCGTCGGACGGTGTGTGTCAGTTGGGCTGCGCCGCTACGTGTACGGGCGCACTTTGATGGCGGACGGTGTTGCTGGCTTGCCGGCGGTGTTTGGCCTACTTTTCGCATCGTAATTGGGCGGGCGTGTGGACTGCTGCGTGCCGGCGGTAACTGGTGGTTTTTGCATCCGCCAGCACGGCGGTTGTGCTTCCGCCCGCCATCGTAATGAGCCCCTAAGTCAATAGACTGCTCCCCATAGCATAAAAGTTTGTTACATTTGATGCAGACAATTTTTAACTGGCCAAATTCAGGCCGGATATCAGGATGGCCAGGTGAAGAAGCTGCCGTAGATGTAGTGGCCACTGCTGCTGTTGGTTTAACACGCAGTTCTCGGCACTCCTCTCTTGCTAGGTTCACTGGATGCAGTGTCTTGAGATGCTTAAGCATACTTCCTGTTCCACATGAATACTTTTTTGTGGGGTCTCCTCTAGATAATACTCTGCTGCATATTTTGCAGGTCACCTTAACTGCATTGACTTTTTTTTGCCCCACAGGTATGGTGAAAAATGTCCACACCACAGAGGTGTATTTTTCTGGTCGTGGTGGCTCTGCAACAAAATCATCATCTGATGAATGATCAGAGTTGGAGGCAGGCTGCTGTCCAGAAGCCATTGTGAAATCAGCAGTACAGGTCTCCAACACAAAAGTATGGAAGTCTTGTAAGTAAAGATGTTCTCCCAAGGAAGATCTAACAAGAGTGATTAAAATGGGTGGGGTCCTTCAATACTTAGAATAGGAAGTGTTATGAACCAATCAAATCTCTTTTTTATGGTCACATGGGATCCGCGTAGGGTGCATGCACGCAGCACGCACCCAGCGCGATTTCGCGAAAACGGATTTAAAAGTAATGTTTATTAAAAACCCCAAAATACTATTTATATAATTACCTCAGATAATCTCTTGTGTTAATATTTATGTTAAATACATATATATATATGTTTTAAGAAAATAAAACATTTCGCGGGATTCGCGCACCTACCGCGTAGAACATATTTATGACGCCACGCGGAAACGTGCAAGCGTCACGTAGCGTAAACGTATATTGTGCGTATGCGCTTGAAGTCGCGTACGGATCGCGTAGCAAACGCGCAGTAAAATGCGTACCTAACGCACACCGTACGCGGATCCACTCAAGAATCCTTAAATGGCGGTTAGGTTCCGCGTAGTAGTCGAGGAAGGTGCGCTTTGGGTGCGCGACTCCTAAAAATTTAATTTAAAAAAAAACAAAAAAAGAAAATATAATAATATTTAAAAAAATATAAAAAAGAAAAAAATTAAAAGGAATATCAACATTTTTTAAAACATTTTTTTTCAATTTATAGAAAAATTATTAATTTTTTTTTAAATAAAAAATTTGAAATTAAATAGTTTAAAAAAATGTAGTAAATTAATATCAAAAAATAAATTCAATAATTAATACATTAAACAATTGTCATTGAAAAAACCTTTGAAATTCACTGAAAAAACCATAGGTTTCACGCACGTTATAGTTAGAAATTAGCATTGAAAAACCTTTGAAATTCACTGAAAAACCATAGGTTTCACGCACATTATAGTTAGAAATTAGCATTTAAAAACCTTTGAAATTCACTGAAAAAACCATAGGTTTCACGCACGTTATAGTTAGAAATTAGCATTTAAAAAACCTTTGAAATTCACTGAAAAAACCATATGTTTTAAGGACAGTTATAGTTAGTTGGACATTGCACTCGTACAAAACCCGTGAAATTCCCCCGTTATAGTTAGTTCAGCTAACTATAACTCGCGCCCCCGCAATGCACTGCTGATGACGTCACATATTACATCACTCATGACATGGTCAGTGACATCACTGATGACATCACTGATGACATCTCAAATGACATCACTGATGACATCATCCACGTGATAACCTGATGCACCTCCTCACACCCTAATATAACCTTTGATACACCCACTCTAAATTACAGACTGCCATTCGCAAAACCATAGACACTCCAACACCAATAACTACATACCCACTCACTGATTCTTAGGTCTACACACACATCCACTCACTCACCCATACAGTCACTCATACTTACGGTCACTCAGTACAGGACTATCATATGCATTCATACACCTACATAGACACTCACACACCGCCACTCATCCATAGAGGTACTCACACACCTAGTCAGTCATGCAAAAAATTAATCACACACCCATTTGCTCACCTATAGAGTTATACACACACCAGCTCACTTAGTCATACAAATACTAGCACATTCTTACGCTCTTATACAATAACTGATACAAGCACACACGCATCCATACAGCCACTCTCACAATCACACACTCTCACTTATAGCCTTTTAAATACTCTAACACAGATATATACTGCCTTTTACATATGTAGTTACTCGCACATGTACCACTGAGATATACATTCACTCACTAACACACCCATACACACACTCACCCACCCATACAGTCTATCACAGATGCACTCTTGAAACCATGCACCCAGTGAATCACCCACTCACACATCTATGCACAGAGTCACACACACCCCACCCACACAAACACTCAGGCACGCATACAGATACTCAGACAACCAATCAATAACTCATATAGACACTCATGTAGCTATTCACAAACCCATACAGTCACTTACACACCAACAGACAGACGGATACAGAGATTCACACAGTTTAGTCACTAACCCATGCATTCAGTAAGATACGTTTAATCACTCACTTATTGAGTCAGTCACGCACCTACTAAATCATCCATTCAGACACTTATACACCCACTCATTCTTCAATATGCCTTTCCCTATATATATTAAACATATTTAAACTTTACAGAAACACACAGTCACTGGATGGTGTCATCAGTGATGTCATTTGAGATGTCATCAGTGATGTCATCAGTGATGTCACTGACCATGTCATGAGTGATGTAATATGTGACGTCATCAGCAGTGCATTGTGGGGCGCGAGTTATAGTTAGCTGAACTAACTATAACGGGGAATTTCACGGGTTTTGTACGAGTGCAATGTCCAACTAACTATAACTGTCCATAAAACCTATGGTTTTTTTCAGTGAATATATATATATATATATATATATATATATATATATATATATAACAAACAGGAAAAAATGTAAAAACATTGACAATTGAACATATCAAGGAAACAATAGAGAAAAGTACGTTTTACTAAAGATATCTTAAAAATTACATGAATTTCTATATATGAAAAATATAAAATTAAATACACAAACGGATACTAATAATATATATTTAAGCAATATTAACAAAACTAGGAATAATAAATATACTATTCTCACTCCAGTGTGTGCAACAGAAGGTAAAGCGTTGGACTCGGGAGGGGTAAAATGTACTATTCCCACTCCAGTCTGTGTAACAGTAGGGAAAGCATTAGACTGCAAAGGGGCAAAATTTACTATTCCCACTCCAGTCTGTACAACAGTAGAGAAAGTGTTAGACTCAGGAGGGGTATAATTTACTATTCCCACTGCAGTTGGTGCAACAGTAGGGAAAGCGTTGGACTCAAAGGGGGAATATTACTATTCCTACTCCAGACTCTGCAACAGTATGAAAAGTGTTGGAACTGCGGAGGGGTGACATTTTCTATTCCTTCTCTAGTTAGTGCAACAGCAGGGAAAGTGTTGGACTCAGGAGGGGTGAAATTTACTATTCCTACTCCAGTCTGTCCAGCTGCAGGGAAAATACTTCACTTCAAACACATACCATATTGTAATACAGATAATAATTGAAGAAACATGTAAAACTATTAATATAAAAATTATATATACATTCAAAAAATAATTAAGCAATTTAAATTTGTATTCATTTTTCTAAATAATTAATATCAAATAACAACATTCTATTAATTGATTATTTAATTAAATTCCCAAACTATACTCTGACATACCTAGCAGCTAATATTTATATTGTAATTAAAAATAATAACACAATTATCATATTAAGTAATAAATACAATAATTAATAATAAATGAATAATTAATTGTTAATTAATTATCACTTAAATAACATCCCACCCTATCACCCTAAAAACACAACACAAACCTAATATATATCATAAAAATATGTTTATTATATAATTAACATAATTATAAATAAATTACATATTTTAATTTAAATTAATTATTTGACACTTAATATTTACTTAATTAACTTCCCACCCTATACCTCTAGAAACCCATCAACCCTCACCTAAAATATAACTTAAAATATATAATAATTACACAATTTACATAATTCATTATAAATGAAATAATCAATAATAAATTAATAATTAATTATCAATCAATATTTGCTTAATTTACTTCCCACACTATACCCCTATAAACCCAACAACCCACAACTAAAATATCATTTGAAAAATATAATAATTACACAATTTACATAATTTATTATCATATAAATAATAATAACAAATTAATAATTAATTATTATTCAATTATTACGAAATTAACTTCCCACCCTATACTCCATACAAACCCAACAACCAGCACCTAAAATATAACTTTTAAAAAAAACAATTACACAATTTACCTAATTAATTCTCATTACATAATTAATATTAATTAAAAATTAGTTAATAATTAATTATACTTAATTAACTTCCATCCCTCTACCTCTGCAAACCTCACAACCCGTTACTACACTATAAATTACTATTAGCAATTAAATTATAATGATAAATAACTTAAAATTACAAACCATATTTATAAACATTAACAACAATTATACAAACAATATATAATACATACAATTAAAATATTAATTAAAACACAAAACGAAATTTTTTACAACTCTCATAGGAGAGCCTTAGAAAGGCACCACTGTGGGAGCGTCTCAACCTGTTCCTGCACTGACCGAAAGTCACAATGTTGTAAATTTCATTTTGTGCAAGAATAGGGAGTGCATACAGACAGGGCTGCATGCACCCCAGGCCCTTAAACAACAGGGGGCCCTGTAGGGCCCCCTTAGTTTCCTCACTGCCACACTTTTCATGGCAGGCTCACCACCATGAAAACTGAGGCAGTGAGGAAACTCGTAATATGGTTAGCGGTGCCCCAGTAGCACCGCCAGCACATTGCGGCCTCAGACTGCTGCAAGACTGCCGAGGGATCATGGATCCCCGGCGGTAGCAATGGTCTTATGGTGGTCTGACTGCCAAAGTAATAATACGGTGATCGCACCACCACCACAGGTTTGTTTTGTTCATCAGAATGCCAAACTCGTAATTAGCCCCTCAGTCACCTCAGATTAGTGGTAATAACCCCCTTAACTTAGAACCCAATTTCTTACAGTGTCTCAAAGTGTTTCACCTGTAGATGGCACATAGAATCCACAGTTAATATTCCCTTCTCTTTACACTAATGGGTGTGTTGTAAGTGTTGAAAGTCTAGTTAAAATAGATGTAAAACATTTTTAAAAATGAAGAACACAGCAAAATGTACACTAACATTTTTCTAATTATTTTCCTATTTTTTTGTGTCTCCATTATTTTATTTGGGAGTGTGTTAGAGAACCTGTGAATGTCCTTTGAGTGGCTATGTGTGGCTTACTCCAAGGCTAAGCTGGGCACATTTACTTCTGTTTTGTGAACTTCTTCTCTGGAGTAACTTTAGAAATGTAGGGCCCGATTCACAAAAGTAATCTGAGACAAAATCCTAACTTTACGACTTTTGGTATTCACAAAAGGCATTTAGGAGTAGTAATGTTAGGAATCCTAACTTTACTACTCCTAAATGCCTTTTGTGAATACCGAAAGTCATAAAGTTAGGATTTTTCTCAGTTTAGGAGTAGTAAAGTTAGAAATCCTAACTTTACTACTCCTGAGTGCCTTTTGTGAATGAAAGGGTGCTTGTATTTACACATCTCACTTTCCCCTCCCTAAATCCCACCTATTTAGGAGTAGGTCTTCCCTTTTTCCAGCTACAGCCCCTTGTCCCTCCTACATTTACTACCAAAATGTTTGCCTGCATCGTACAGAGATCTCCACACACTTGACAGAGATCTCCATGCAGAAAATGTAGCAGTGGCTGAGGTCTCCGCTGTAGGAAAGTAAACAGCTTTTTGTCAAACGTGTGTAGTACTACTGTAGTACTGCTTTATATATTACAAAATTCAGTTTGTGAATAGGATCTTTTAAGTTTTCTCTTACATTTCACTTGTGGAAGTTCTCAGGCATGAGAGAACCTAATGCAAATGTTGCAAAAGTTGTGAACACGTACTCTGTTGCACCTTTATGGTATTTTGCAGACATTTATAAGTATATTTCCCATGTTTAGCTGCACACACGCTTCAACTAAAAGATTTGGATGTTACTGCCACAGCAAGAGTAGGAAGGAGCACCAATCGTGTTAGAGAAGGTTAGTCCAATTTGGGAGATGAAGCTTTCTTAAGCTAATTAAAAATAGTCTCATTTCTTAATTCCAAACTTTCATAATTAGGCAAAGAATGAAATAAACAAGCTTGGGGCCACAAAACAATCCTTTATTGTTTCTTTTTTAGACTATTCAGAAGGTCAAGCATTTTCTTGTAGGTTTAGATTTGGAGCTAATTTTCAACTACCATGGGTTTCACAATGAAGTAGTGCAAAACGTCTGAAATTTTCTCAGAGTTGCAGTAGGACTCAGGTGCAGAATATTCACTATTTCAACTATTACAGTTGGATGCCCAGGAATGTCCACATAATGAGTGTTTATCAGTTTCTTCCTAAAAACATTTGTGCACATTTTGATTGATGACTTTTGTGAAGATTGCAAAGATTCTCTTTTACCTCTGTCTTCCCCCAAACACAATGTTCCCCCACACTAATCAGTTTAATGTTTGGATTCTTTGCACACAGTTTAGCTAAAAGAGTTTGCCATTAAAACCGGCCTTGTGAAAGTTTTTCATGTGACTAGTTTTCCAAACATAGGGACTGATTTAGTTTTTTGTTTTTGTCCATGAATTTTAGTCAGTACACAAGTACACAATTGTTTGCGCTATACAGAATATGCATCTGTATCGTTAAATTCCTTATTTTCACTCATGAGCATGAATTTGAAAGTAATGGGAAGCATAATATTTTGAGATATAATATATTCCTACTATTTAAGATTCAACACTATTTTAGCATGAAAGAATGCACTGTTTGAGAGTATGTTTATTGTTTCTAAGAATTGAAAGATGTATTTTAACAGGAAATTGAGCACGTTGTGTAAACTTGACAAAGGCAGGGTAAGCCGGAACTTAATGTTTTTCTCTGCACAAATAAATAGGAGTGCAAAAAATTGGCAAGCTGCTTTCTTCTACCTACTGGCGGTCACCAGTAGGTAGTAATAGTTAGGACCTAGTTTCCATAGGAAAAACATTTTTTGACTTGGCTATAACTTTGGCATAGTTTGACCAATCTGCATGAAATTTTGGGGGTGATCCGTGCAGTGGGGACCTAGAATGTTTGGCATGAAATAAGGTTGCGTTTGTAATGTGAATTCCCATAGGAACATTTAGCCACCTCTACAGCCCGAGCCGCTGAACGGACTTACACCAAATTTGGCAGGGAGGTAGATGTCGGTTCAAGGAAGAGCCTTTTGCTTATTTGGTGTAAATCCGTTCAGTAGTGTTTGAGAAATGTGAGTTTAAAATTATAGTGATATCTCAGGCTGCTGATATTTCATGGTGGTTTTGCGATGAATCGCCGAAGCACGTGCCAACGGGAATGCTCTGATTGGCTGGACACAACCTGAATAGAAAGTTGCGGCTGCCATTTTATCTCTCTGAAAATCTGTATGAAAGCCCACATAAAGGGGGCAGGATGGAGATACTCTGACCCCGTGGTTGAGAAATGGAGGTGTTAGTGACACAAGTATGTGTCCAATTTTTTTTTTTTAATTGCACACGATATTAGCGATGACGTCACGACCGTCAGCATGGCCACCCCGTGTACCATCGCGGGGACATTGCGACTATCAACGTCGTCGCGAATAATGGTGAAAATATAAAAAAAGTATATCAGTGAATCATTAATACACATTATATTATATTGAGATTCTGATAAATGTTTTTATAGTGTTATTTATATAGTGAGTTATCTACGGTGAAGGTTAGAATGTATTATATAGTTATAATTTTTTTAATGTGGTGGTGGCTATTGAATTCCTGCTTTTGTTTTCAGCTTTCACGACGTAACCGTGGGGATCGCGATGACCGATACCATCGCAATATCCGAAGTCACAGCGAAAACGGAAAATAGGTTTTAGAGATGGTTGTTCTAGAAATACACTAGAAATATATGAGTTTGAAGTGTACAGTATTACACCTCTAGTGTGTAGAATGCTATAATGTGTGTGCATATGCTTTTGAATCTGTGGAGAAAAGCACACCTGATGTATCTTATTCGGAAGTAGCATGTTCCTTCTAGAATGTGTTATGAACTTGTGACCTAGTGGTTGCACTGGGTTGCTAGGTACACAAAGCTAAGAGTGGATTGGGAGGGAAGTGTGTTAAAGAGACAGAATATTTTTCAAAGTCGTTGAGGAGTGATGACACAATTTAAGCAATGGCAAGATTTAATTTCCAACTCAGGACTATGTAATAAACTGTTGTGTAGTTTTTAAATTAAAAAAAATTAAGCTAGATATAGGTTTGGACTCCTGTTTGTTTTCGCGATTTCTCTGCGATTACCGTGAATACATAGTGAAGCATAGATAGGAATCTCTCTTTGAAAGAGACAGAAAGGGTTAACAGATGCTAACCATTCACAGAGGAGATAGTGTAGTCTAAAATGAAAGACATGATTTTATTTGCTGCCTTTCTCATGATCACAGAGTGCAAAGTTGAAGAGGTTGCCATTTCATGGTTGCTTTGTATGAGAGTGGTGTACCATTGTTGTGCTTAGTTTTTAGAAAACCTATCAGTGTCAAAACTATCCACAAAGAGCTAACACAACAATATAGGCTTCAAACTGAATTCACTGGTATGTATATAACTTTTTAATTCTTTATAAAATACATTAGAAATGAAGATGTATATGGGAGTTTGATAAAAAAGTGTATCAGTGATATGAAAAGATATATCACAGGAGTAGTGTAGTCACAAATAAAAGATGAGAACATGTTGTCCACCTATATATGAATTAGAAAGAAGTAGTACTTGTTAGGTATGTATTGGGAAGTGTTTGTCAATCTGGTTTTTAACTTATATGACCGCATTGCTTATGCTTAGATGGTCAGATATGGTTCTTGTGGTTGCACATAGCTATATATATGGTGGGACTTTTGAGTTTACTTAAAGATGCAGAGAGGTATACATTTTTGGAAAGAGGGCTTGAAGGTGTACATCTATTAAGAAATTGCATATATGTTTACATGGTGATCTATGTTCAGTAAGGCTGATGAAAATTTCATGTATATGGTGAGGATGGTGTTTTTTCTTTAAACATTGTTTGTTTAAAATTGAGAAGGATTATTAGTGCCTTGAGACTTCCTGTGCTACATTCATTTGGTGTGTAACTTTTGTTTGGAACATACTGAATATATGTTTTAGAGGCAGAAGAAGTATTTGAGAAATGATGCAGCTATTCCATTAACAAAAGGTTTTGTGCTCTGAAATTCTTTTAAATGTTGTTTTCTGTTTTAGAAACTTACTGATGCATGTGGATGCTCAGTAACAAAGCAATGTATGCTGATAGAGATCTATGTATGCAATTATATACCAAGTGAGATATCTAGACTTAAGTCACACATAGCTCAGTAGAAAAGCATATATATAGTAAAACAGGTAGTTTGATAGTGACAGAAGGAGGTAACCAATGAGTCAGATATATAGTCACAACTGTTATGTATCTAACAGTAATGAAGATACTTTCATAATTAGTCAGGGAGTAGTCAGGTACTTAAGCAATCACCCAAACACTAGTGAGGCAGTCATAAAATCAGTGATTTAGTATCCATGGAGTTATTCTATTACCTAGACACTACACATGTACTCTTGCAATCAGGCAGGCAGAAATTATGTAGTCATTCAACTATGGAGGCACTACTTATACATTCATTTAATCACCCAGACAGAAATCATTTACTTATGCAATTAACAAGGCTGTAACTATGCAGTCATTTTAACCCTTGCGCAGAAGCTATGCAGTCATCTAACCATACACTTACAACCCATGCAGTCATTGAAATACTGAGGCACATGCATGCACTCATGCAAACACTCAGGTACTACTCATGCAGTCATCTAATTACATAGAGAGTACTATTGTAGTTAACCTGATATTCATCCAATAGCTATGTACTCATTTAATTACTGAGGGAATACTCTTGCACTAATACAATCACCCCAGCAGTACACTTACTTTCATCCTGTCTCTCAAGGTTTAAAAATGGAGTCATGCAATCACTCAGACACTCGTCATGCACTCATGTATTCAGCCAGACATTACTGATGCAGTCATTGGATTATCCAGGCACTACCCATGTGGTTATCTAAACACCCAGGCACTACCTGTTTACTGAATCAAAAAATACATGGGCAGCAGCCAAGTAGTTAAGCAATCACAGAAACACTACTGATGCACTCATCTAATCTTCCAGGTGCTATGCATTTACTTCATGTATGCACTTTCCATGCACTCTATAAATCATCTATATACTATCTATGCACTCCTGCAATCATCCAGACACTAAATTGCACTAATTAATTAATACAACCAGTATCTATGCATGTATTGAATTATTGAGCCATTAGTCATGCACTTATCTAATCATTCAGGCACTACTCATGCACTCATCCAAACACCCAGATATTAGTGATATACTGATGTAAAGATGTAGGCAGTAACTATGAAGATATGGAATGACCCATGGAGTTCTGAAATACTCATGGAATCATCTAGGCAGTACCTGTATCCTCAAAGAAACACCTAGGTACTATGTATGCACCAATTCAATCATCCAGGGAGTATTCATGTATTCAACCACAAATATATGTTTTTTCAAGTTTTACTGAACAATATGTAGTGTTTTAGAATCATCTGGTGAATTATATATGCAAGCTGTGCCATACTCTTGGATGTAGTTGGAAGAATTAGTGAGATATATGCTTTGAAAGACATTAACGTGCAGATTGTTATATGCACCGTTTCCCAAAATTTAAATCTGATACATTTAAGTAGAACAGTACTGAGATAGTAAATAGTGCACTAACACAGTGGTATAGAGGCATCCTATAGCTATTATGTTGTGTTTGTATTTATAGTGTTGAGGCACTATATGTACTTGTACACTTGGGGCTAAATTTAGAAGAAAGTAATGCAGTGCGGAGCTGCAACGTATTTGGCTGTGTCATGCTGCATTACTTTCAAAGCAAAGGGATGTGTCATATTTACAACAATATGATGGACTCCTATGCTCTCCCTTGTGCTGGTGCAGAACTGGCTGCCATGCACCAATGGAGGCCTGTTTAGTTGGGATGATTGTTTTTGTGCAGGAAGGGGCATCTTTCTGTACAAAAACAATCACAAGAGGTATTTTCCTCTTTGTATGAGTGCTGTAGAACACAGTACGCATAGAAACAGGAAAGAATGAGGAGAGAAAAAAGTATTTCTCCTTGTTGCATCTCCCTACACCTCCCTTGGAGAGCACCATCCTCAGCAACACCCATGACATGCTTCTTTCATGCAAAGTGCTGCTTGAAAAGCACTTGTATTATAAGGTCATGAAAAGCTACGCAGAGTGGCTTTATGTGGCTTTGTAAATATAGAGCACCACATTATGGTGCCAGTGTGTCAAAAAAATTGACGCTCCGGAAAGTGCGTGGGGCTTGTAAATATTCCTTCTTGCCTTGATGTTCATTTTAAAATTTACTACAGAAGTGACAAACTGTTCTTTCCCATGTATAAGTGAAAAGTGAGATATGCTATAGCTGTGTTGTACAAGAGGGTGCTAAAATGTTAAAAGGTAAGCAATAAATAAAGATCTGTGTTTTGTCCGGGGTTGGTTATATCGAAGTAAGTGCATGTAGTAATATTTCTAGGTTCATCTGTAGATTTAAAACTGCAACACTACATGAAAACTCTTTTGTATTACATGTAAGTCAGTAGTTAAATACTTGGTAGATTGGCTAGGGTATAAATTAAAATATACTTGTTCTTTTTTACAGAACAATAACCACACAGTTACAATGCCTACAAAAGCTCGGATCGAAAAAGCAACAGAAGCAACTACAATATATTTGCAGAAATTAGTTACAAAAGGGCAAAACGCAGAAAAAGTGGTGAAAGAAAAAATACCTACTGATAAGAGGACAAATAATTCCTTAAAAGTATATGCACACATTTTCAAAAATTACTAAATAAAGAAAATGAAATTATGAATATGAGAAACAATAAGAGTGGACAAACTGTACATTGCAAGAACAGAAAAGATTGTAAAAGACATGGACACACCTTAACCAGTAGACAGAAGCAGTTTAAGGAAATCAGAGCCAGAATGTTTCGTAGTATAGTGATTATAAATCTACAGAGAACTATGAAGAAGTACAGAAGAAGGAGAGAGGCACTGAAACAGAAAGAACGAGTTGAGAGAGTATTTGGTATTTGAAGAAGAAAGCTTTTCATTTTGATACTAAATAGAATGAAGACTCTTGACAAAATAATGTTGTGCATGACGAGACACAACCAGAAGAAAAGATTAGTGAATAGAAGTAACTTTTGTACAGTTTTTAGCAGAGAATGCATGCATACTTCTAGTACAGAGCCGTTCTTTAATGAAGTAAACTATCTCCAGGATAACAGATTAGTTCATGCTACTGATGAAAGCGGACAATGTTATGAAATGAAAAATGGCAATCCTATAGCAAAAGAGGTGATGGTACCAAGAAATGTGGAAGAAGTTATTGCCGAATAGGTACAAGGGAGGCGTAGTCAGGCCCCTGTATACAAATGGAATTGTAGTAGTTTTGTAGTATTAGACAGCAATCCATTGATATATTAAGGGAATTCCTATGTATATTTCCAAGGTGAAGTTTAAAACACAAAATAAGTACTTTACAAGATTTGGATCCTTGCAAGCTGAGAAATCATACACATTTGCAGGGACACTCACTAGCTTGTTTATCAAAAAAAGTGTGGCAAACCACCTTTCATAATTTTAGGATGTTAGCTGTACACCACTCAACAATGCAAACTTTAGTTAGGAGGCTGTATTTTGTGAAAAATCCTGCTTTATGTTTAGGAGAAATTAATAGGGCACTTTTGCATGGTACTGTGGCAGAGGTAGAAAAGGTTTGTGATGATGCGCAGTTTTGTTTCTTTGGTGTAGAACAGGACTTGAGAGAAATTGAAGAGTTGATAACAGGAGTAGTTGTAGAACACGACACAGGTAGTACAATTTGTCATGTT
>CAWUFW010031884.1:0-14798 GCA_963921515.1 Calotriton arnoldi | reverse complement strand
CAACGCGTACCCGCACACATTGAAAGCAATGGGCCGGCCGGAGGCACCGATCGGTCCATTGCAGTTCAACGCGCACAGGGGTACAACGCGTACCCGCACACATTGAAAGCAATGGGCCGGCCGGAGGCACCGATCGGTCCATTGCAGTTCAACGCGCACAGGGGTACAACGCGTACCCGCACACATTGAAAGCAATGGGCCGGCCGGAGGCACCGATCGGTCCATTGCAGTTCAACGCGCACAGGGGTACAACGCGTACCCGCACACATTGAAAGCAATGGGCCGGCCGGAGGCACCGATCGGTCCATTGCAGTTCAACGCGCACAGGGGTACAACGCGTACCCGCACACATTGAAAGCAATGGGCCGGCCGGAGGCACCGATCGGTCCATTGCGGTTCAACGCATCACTGTATATGTGACTGGCATAGGTCAGCATGCCTGTCTCAGATGGACATATGCCAGCCACAGATAGCTCCCAGGGAGTGAGGGGCACACCTACATCACGACAGCCTGTCCAAACCTTATCATAAGGCATGTAAGGCTGCATTTCCTATTGTGTGTATGTTGGTGTACATGTTGTCCTGTGGGTGTCACCTGTGGGCAGCCACCCCCAGGCTGTGCACGTGTTCATGGGGACAGGATCCTGGGTGTTACGTGTACGTGACCACTGTGATGTGCAACTGTTCATATCTGTGCATGTGTCATGGTCACATTTCACAGTGGTGTTTGTGTATGTCATGTCACATACCCCGTGAGTCCCATGTGGGACGGTATGTTTGAGCCAGGGTGTCCCAGTGGCACAATAGTGATGGCCCTCCACAGTCTTTGTGCATGTAGTGTTTACAATGTCTCTGATTTCATGTGCACAATGGGAGACAGTCTCCACATCCACGTTGTGTGTGCATGGACTCTGATGTTGTGCGTGTGTGTCACAGACGTCCATGGCTGTCCTGCCATGGCAAGTGTGGCCACTACCTGTGGGGGTCATGTTTGTTTTGCTGTGGTGTACACATGATACTCCAGGTGATGCCAGTGTCCATGTGGCATTACAGGGTCCCTGGGAATGTGCCTGTCGTTGAGCTGTGGTGCCTGGGGCACATCTGTCCTCACATGTCACTGTGGGGGTGACTGTGACACAGCATCATGATATCCAATGGGCCAACCTGGGACAAATTGATGCCACCTGTAGGACCGTGTTGACAGATGTTGGCCATGTATGTACCATACATGTCGTTCCGGTACTGCACACTTCATGTAGTTGTGCCTCATGATGATGTATGTTGGGATCTTGAGTGTGTTCAATGCCGCATATGTGGGGTGACTGACGATCTTGCTTACTTCTCCTCTGCACTGCAGGGCTCCTGCTGTCCATCGGCCATTCCCAGACCTGGCAACGATGGTGGAACGGGACAGCATCCGACGGTACCGCTTCACCAGGCAGCTGATTGAGGATTTGGCAGTGCAGTTGTCCCCACATTTGCAGCCTGGCCGGCCGTATCCTACAGCGCTGACCCCCAAGGTGAAGGTGATGGCAGCCCTACACTTCTTTGCCACCGGTACCTTCCAACATACTGTGGCGTCTGCTGGTGGGATGTCACAGACCATGTTCAGCCGTGTGCTCCGCGATGTTTTGGCGGCAATGTTGCTCTTCCTGAACCGGTACATCTATTTCCCTAGACTGCGACGACTCACTGACGTGAAGAGTGACTTTTATGCCCTGGGGAGGATGCCGCATGTCATTGGCTCCATTGATGGGACACATGTGGCTTTGGTACCACCACAGGCCCAGGAGCAGGCCTACAGGAACCGCAAGCACTACCACTCGGTCAATGCACTGGTGGTGTGTCTTGCAGACATGACCATCACACACGTGTGTGCCCGTTTCCCTGGTTCAGCACACGATGCCTTTGTGATGAGGAGTAGTCGCATCCCCAGGATGATGGCACAGATGCAGAACCAGCGTGCCTGGCTTGTCGGTGTGTACTGACTTTGTGCCATTGTGTGTGATCTGATCTGTAGTATTCCGCCCACTTTTCCAAGTCAGCTGATGTGCACTTGTCTGTCCGTAGGTGACTCGGGGTACCCCAACATGCCGTGGTTGCTGACACCCCTCAGGAACCCTGTGACACCTGCCCAGATGCGCTACAATGAGGCACATGGTCGGACCAGGAGAGTGATTGAGCGGACCTTTGGTCTCCTGAAGAGCCGCTTCCGCTGCCTGGACAAGACCGGAGGGTCCCTCCCATATGCCCCTGCGAAAGTGTGCAAGATTATCATCGCCTGCTGCATGCTACACAACCTGGCAGTGCGGAAGGAGTTGCCTCTCATCCAGGATGACGATGACCAACATCCGCCACCTGTGGAGGATCCTGGCCTGGACCACGATGCCAGTGACGATGATGATGATGATGATGGTGATGGTGATGGTGATGTCCGCACACAGCTCATCACCAACTTCTTTAGCTGAATGTGAGTATCCTGAGGTGTCATGTGAATGATGTGAGTTGGCATGATGTGTGGGTGGTGCTCTGGTGCTGTTGGAGTGTGTCCATGGGCTACTTGACAGGATGTGTGTTGCGATGTGTGGTGACAGGTGGGCTGTACTCCCCAACAGTGTTGACATGCTAACTTGGTTCTGGGTGGGTATCTTGTAACATGTATTGTGCATGAGTTTTGCTGATCTGTCCTGTACTGCATTGCTTTTGACTGTGTGTCATTTCTGTCCTTCACAGGGTACTTTCAGATTCGTTTGGTCAACTGTGTCCACCGACGACGTGATTGCACATCCAGGCTGGTAGCTGTTGTGTCCCTACAGGTGATGTGCGCCACACCCATGGACTTCCTTCCGTCTACAGTTGTTGACTGTGTGCCCGCTACCAGGTGGGGTTACCTTGCATCTGTAGTGGTTACGGCATGTTGCTACTGTGTAATAAACCTGTGCTTCACTTAGTGATGTGCGTTGTCTGTGGTCACACATTTGACTGCCATTTGCTTACTGCACCTGTGGGCTACTTGACTACAACTGGGAATGGGTGTGGTGTCTGTGCATTGCACCGTCTTCCCTGGCAACATCAGTGTAGGCAATGAGTCAGATGGCCTAGGTGTGTATGTGTTGTGTACCCCTGGTGGTGTGTCTCCCTCATATGTGTCACGTTGCCTGTACTCACATGCCTGTGTTGTCCTTGCTGTTGCAGTTCGCATACACAGTGTAATTTTGCAGTTCATCATCCCCATAACAGCACCCACGTTGGAATCACGACAGAGGCAAGTATGGTGTATTAGTGTGTTTATTGTGATACATCTGTGTTAATAGTGCATAGGATGGGTTGTGCTGTACATGAATCTTGCAATCCCAAGTTCCTAGGTGAATTGAAAGTCCAGGTAGACAGGATCCCCAGTATCGGGGCCACAGTTGTCTGACACATTGTTCCAACTTGTACTCCCCATGCAATGTGTGGGAGTAGTGTTGCCATCAACAGGGTGAACAGTCTGTGCACAAAGGCGAAAATCCAGAACAGGTTCAGGCTTCCTGGGAGTTGCGCTTGGCCATCAGCCTCTCACTTTCCCCTCCTCGGACGACCCCTCTTCTTGGGGGGGCCCTCAAGTGCAGGCTGCTGCGGTGCAGGGGACTCTCCGCCAGAGTCCTCCTCCCTCCCTGTGGCAGTTGCAGTTTGTTCGGTACCAGATGTTGTTGGCACACAGGGAGGTGTGGACTGGTTGCTGTTCATCTGGCGGAGGCATTGTAAAATGTCCCTGTGCACCGCCGTCATCTCATGTAGTACATCCCACTTGGACTCCACGCGGGACATGTGGGAGTCCACACGTGACATGTGTGACTCCACGTGGGACATGTGGGAGTCCAAGCGGGCATGATGGGCAGCCTGCTGCTGTTTGATGTCTCTGAGGAGCCCCACTACCTGGCTGAGCTCTCCGGTGCTGGACTGGTACGCATCAGCTATGCGTACCAGTTGTGGGTCTTCATGCACACCAGCAACGTCTGCAAGCAGCGACCTCTGTCTCCCACCCCTCCCACCACCCCTGCTGACATGTGCAGTGTGTGCAGTTGCACGCACAGATAACCCTGGTCCACCTTGGGGGTTGGTGGTGGTGGTGGTGTCCATGGCCCCAGGTTGGTCCAGGGTCACTGCGCTGGTGTTGCTCCTTATTCCGTCCATGTCGGCAGGGATGGTATTCGTGGTGACAGTCGTTGGAGGGGTGGGTGCAGGGGGTGCAGCTGGTGGACCTGCTGGTGCTGCAGCTGGTGGTCCTGCTGGTGCAGCATGTTGACTTGCACCGGATGTGCCAGGTTGTTCATCGTCCGAGGAGGACAGAGGCTGTACGACGCCAGTGAGCTCGGCATCCTCTTGAGCCTGGGACTGGGACTCCTCAGCGTCTGCTGCTGTGTCCCTATCATCACCTGTTTTTGGGAGACACAAACAATGTATGTCATGTTTCTGCAGGCATCAGTGGTTGACACACCTGACAGTTGTGACTGTGCCTCGGGGTGCGGGCCTGTACATTGTATTGTCCTAAGTCGTCACAGTCAGGGGTTGATATTGGTGTGGCACATTGTCCTGCATTATTTGGGCATTTCTATGTATTCTCTGGGGTGTGAACATGGTCTGCATTGATTGTGTTTGGTTGACAGCCAGACCTCCTTCCCACCCACCCACCCAGCCAGTCAGTTATCCCACCATGGAACGTGCTTGCATTGCAGGGAGTGTAAGTTGTCTCTCAGGATGTCAGTCAGTGGTGTCCTGCTGTTTGTTGGTGCACAGTTGGCAGCAGGGCCTTGTGCTCCCCACAGCAGTAGCCAGTGTCAGCCATCTTGTGAGTCCTTCTCCACTCCCTGTGATGTGAGCATGGTTCAGGGTGGTGTTGATGGGACAGTTGTGAGGGTGGGCAATGTCTGTGACTACGACTCCCATCATGCCATTGCCTCCACCCCACTTGCCAGCATTCCCATACTTACTTGCTTTTGTGTGGAGTTCAGTGGGTGTGGGTGTGAGGGCAATGGCAAGATGGCTGACAGTGGTGTCCTGCTGTTGGTTGGTGTGCAGTACCCAGCATGCCCTTGTGCTCCCCACGACACAGCAACAGTGTCAGACATCTTGTGAGTCCTTCTCCACTCCCTGTGATGTGAGCATGGTTCAGGGTGGTGTTGATGGGACAGTTGTGGGGGTGAGCTATGTCTGTGACTATGACTCCCATCATGCTATTGCCTCCACCCCCTTCCCAGCATGCCCATGCTTCCTTCCTTTTGACTCTGCTTCCCTGTGGGGTGGGCTGGCTGTGCTGACAGGATGGCTGGGAGTGTTGTCCTGGCAGTTGTTTGGCTAAGAGTCCCAGGAGTGTCCCTGTGCTTCACACAACATAACCCAGGGTGGTGGTGCTTTGTGGGATCTTGTGTTAGGATGGAGGGCATTGCATTCTACCAGGTGGGTACTGTGGAGTTTGTGTTGGGGGGGGTGAGGGGAGGTGCTGGTGACTATAGTCAGTGCTGCAAGTCCCCCTTCCCACCCAGCCAGCCAGATATCCCACCATGGAACGTGCTTGCATTGCAGGGAGTGTAAGTTGTCTCTCAGGATGTCAGTCAGTGGTGTCCTGCTGTTTGTTGGTGCACAGTTGGCAGCAGGGCCTTGTGCTCCCCACAGCAGTAGCCAGTGTCAGCCATCTTGTGAGTCCTTCTCCACTCCCTGTGATGTGAGCATGGTTCAGGGTGGTGTTGATGGGACAGTTGTGAGGGTGAGCAATGTCTGTGACTACGACTCCCATCATGCCATTGCCTCCACCCCACTTGCCAGCATTCCCATACTTACTTGCTTTTGTGTGGAGTTCAGTGGGTGTGGGTGTGAGGGCAATGGCAAGATGGCTGACAGTGGTGTCCTGCTGTTGGTTGGTGTGCAGTACCCAGCATGCCCTTGTGCTCCCCACGACACAGCAACAGAGTCAGACATCTTGTGAGTCCTTCTCCACTCCCTGTGATGTGAGCATGGTTCAGGGTGGTGTTGATGGGACAGTTGTGGGGGTGAGCTATGTCTGTGACTACGACTCCCATCATGCTATTGCCTCCACCCCCTTCCCAGCATGCCCATGCTTCCTTCCTTTTGACTCTGCTTCCCTGTGGGGTGGGCTGGCTGTGCTGACAGGATGGCTGGGAGTGTTGTCCTGGCAGTTGTTTGGCTAAGAGTCCCAGGAGTGTCCCTGTGCTTCACACAACATAACCCAGGGTGGTGGTGCTTTGTGGGATCTTGTGTTAGGATGGAGGGCATTGCATTCTACCAGGTGGGTACTGTGGAGTTTGTGTTGGGGGGGTGAGGGGAGGTGCTGGTGACTATAGTCAGTGCTGCAAGTCCCCCTTCCCACCCAGCCAGCCAGATATCCCACCATGGAACGTGCTTGCATTGCAGGGAGTGTAAGTTGTCTCTCAGGATGTCAGTCAGTGGTGTCCTGCTGTTTGTTGGTGCACAGTTGGCAGCAGGGCCTTGTGCTCCCCACAGCAGTAGCCAGTGTCAGCCATCTTGTGAGTCCTTCTCCACTCCCTGTGATGTGAGCATGGTTCAGGGTGGTGTTGATGGGACAGTTGTGGGGGGGCAATATGTGTGACTGCGACTCCCATGATGCTATTGGCTACACTGACTTGGCCAGCATACACAGAATTCCTTCCTTTGAGTGGTCTTCACTGTGTGTTGGTGTTGTTGTGGTGGCTACATGTGTGGATGTGTGTGTTAGTTCTATTTGTGCCACTGCCTAGCTGTAGTTGTGGTTGTGTTTGTACATGTGTTGGCACAGTTGGATGTGACTTTTTTGATGGCATGTGTTGTGTTTATCTGACTGACATACACATTTTGGGATGATTCTGTTCTAGTTGCTGTGTAATTGCTATGAGTGCATGGTTTGACTCTCCCCTTGACAGTGATGTGTGTGTTTTGTGGCAGTTTATTGTGTACATTTGTTGTGTACTCACCAGGCTCTGGGATGTCCTCTAGTCCATATACGCTCACTGGCGGAAGGATGGCCCGCACCTTCTCCTCCCAGGGCCTGAGGTATATTGGCTTGGCAGGAGGGCCACTGCCGGTGTGTTGGCTGTTGATGTAGTCTTTCTTCAGCATGTCCCGTACCCTCCTGCGCACGTCATACCACCTGTTCTGGATGTCCGTCTTTGTGCGCCGACATGGTGATTGGGCGTTCACCCTGTTGATGATCCTCTCCCACATCTTGGTTTTCTGCGACATGGGGGTCTGTTGGACCAGAGTGCCAAACAGCTGTGGCTCCACCCTGAGGATCTCGTCTACCATGACTTCCAATTCACTATCTAGGAACTTGGGATTCTTCTTGGGGGCATGGTGATGGGTGGTGATGGTGGGTGATGTGTGTGTTGGTGTGCAGGTGAGGGTGTGTGGGTGTGTGTTGTGCTGGGTGTATGTGAGGTAGGTATTTGTTGGTGTGTTGATGGTGTGTGGCTTGTGTGAGGGATGAGCTGTGGGTGTGTGGTTGCTTTCTCTTGGGTGCTGGCAGTGAAATGGCATTTGCAAAGGCTCATGGTAGTGATTTGTGTCCTTTATATAGGTGGAGTTGTGGGTGTGTCTTTGTTCTCTGTCCCCACCCCCCCAGTATTTATTGGCTTGGTAATTGCTTGTTTGGCCTTTTTTGGTTGATTTTTCCTTTGTGCTGTTTGTGTATGTTGGAAACGTTCTTGTGACCGAGTCGGACCCTGCATTGGTCTCGTACGGTGTTTTCCGTTTCGTTCACGCTGTGTTTGTGCAGTTTTCTATGCTGCGTACGCGTCGGTCGCGGTGTATTGTGTTGCTTTGGCTCGGTTTTGTATGCGTGTCGGTCGTACGGCTTGTCCTCCGTCCGACTCGGTCGTGTTTTTCGCGCCTTGCATCGTACTTTGCGGTTTGGAGTTGGCGGGTACGATTCGGTCGGATTTGTTCCGGGTGCGTGTCGGTCGGTTGGATTCGCGTGTTTTTCCGGCCGGATTGCTATTTTCCTAGCGGCTCGGTCGGTCGGCTTGGTTTCCTAACGTGTCGGTCGGATTTATCGCGGCTTGCATCGTACTTGGCGTGTCGGGCGCCACTGGTACGTGTCGGTCGGTAATTTTTCCGGCTCCGTGTCGGTCGGTGCTTTTTCCGGCCCGAATCGGAATCGGCCCCCTAGTGTTATCGAGCCCAGTTTTTCATGTAAAAGTGCAGAGATGTTGGAGCAAACTGTGCTGTAAAGTGCAAAGGTAAATAGTCATGGAGGTCTGACACTATTGGCCCTGCAGTTGCCTTATGTTCTCGATGCTTAATATTTGTTCTGCATTCCGTCCATCAATTGTGTGCCTTTTGCATTCTCGCCTTAAGTGCGCCGGGTATGCCCAGACGTGGGTCCCGGGCTCACTGTGCCACTGGATTCAAGCTATCCTGGCTTATGAGGGATGAAAGCCCGAAACCGGTCCTAGGATGCTTGTTTCCGGTCCAGGGAGGACCTGGCTTGGTAGTTCGGGCTGGACTGTTCCCATGAGGCACAGGGTCAAGACTGATTTGCATATGGCCAGGTCTACACTGGGGTGGCATGGTGAGCAAAAGAATGATGGATTTAACCCAGATCTCTTGACTGGGGGTGAATGTTTTGATTTGTTCTACATTCCGTCCATCAATTGTGTGTCTTTTAATATTCCTATTGAGCATGCACCTCCGGTGTCTTCTGTTGTCACTTCCATGCTTCCAAGCTGGAATAAAGAGATGTTAGTGCAAAGCACTCTGTAAAGTGCACAGATAAAGTTATAGTACTCTGGTGCTGGTGATGCAGCTACAACCATACATTCTCACTCCCTTTTTTGGGCTCGAATACAGAAATACTAGTGCAGATCACCCTCTATGGAGCACAGATTAAGAGTAGTGTTGAGCCCATTCTGGCAGCTCGATTAGAGCTGTGCTGGATACTGAGTGAAAATTGGTCCTTGAGCTGTCAGCAACCTTTTTGCTTTTAACATGAATTTTATGAAAGTGCAATCACTTTGGGGGCGTTGCCCTTCAGGCAGAAGAGTAGTACATGACGGCACGATCTAATGCCATGTTGGTAGTAAATATTCTGCAGCAAAAACTTGCGTTTAGTTAGTAACACAGGGCATATCGATACGATGTGAGTCAAATCGTCTTCCTGTTGATGGCTAAGTCTGCACTTAGTTGTAGAAGGTCTCGGGAGCCATTTAGGCAGGCAGTCAGTCATTGAAAACAGCCTGAAGTTTAGATGGAGAAGCTTGATTTTATAAAAGCTTTTGATTAGAACTGTTAAGTAAGACAGGGCTGTTGATAGGAGTTGATAGACATCCATGCGTGGCTTCTTTTGCTGGATTTTTGTTTGTCCCTATTCTGTAACATCTTCTTTATTTGTTTATGTAAGACTAATTTAAAAGAGTTATGATGGAGAGACTGTTCCCATAGCTGTGGAAAAATTGAAAAGTAGCGGGGCAAGGACACATCCTTGCTTCAGGCCCCTCTTGATTAATATTTTGGACGACAGACCTCGGTTCTGGCCAAGTTTGACCCTTGCCCAGTTATTAGAATCTAATAGTTGAATGGCGCATAGCAGCTTTGTGGGGATATTTCAGCCGGCCAACTTTCTCTAGAGATGGTTTCTGTTTATGTGGTCAAAGGCCTTTGTAAAATACACAAAACAGGTGTACAACAGTTGTTTTTTAAGAGACATTTCTCAATGATCAT
The DNA here is from genome assembly GCA_963921515.1 of Calotriton arnoldi. Taxonomy (NCBI): domain Eukaryota; kingdom Metazoa; phylum Chordata; class Amphibia; order Caudata; family Salamandridae; genus Calotriton; species Calotriton arnoldi. Next base: position 5,087 of record CAWUFW010031884.1, on the reverse strand, counting down.
GGACAACGCGACCAAGTTTTTCATGGTGGTAAACATGGCTCTAATTCCCGTTTGGTTAAATGGGATTTAATTTTTCTCTTGCAGCCCAGTCCTCCAGTTCAGTTAATAGCAGACCGCGAAAATATTTTTGGGCCCGATTCACAAAAGTAATCTGAGACAAAATCCTAACTTTACGACTTTCGGTATTCACAAAGGGCATTTAGCAGTAGTAAAGTTAGGATTTTGTCTCAGTTAAACTTAAGTTTTGGTCTTAAGTTAAACTTAAGACCAAAATTTAAGTTTTGGTCTTAAGTTTTAGTTAAACTTAAGACCAAAACTTAAGTTTAACTGAGACAAAATCCTAACTTTACTACTCCTAAATGCCCTTTGTGAATACCGAAAGTCGTAAAGTTAGGATTTTGTCTCAGATTACTTTTGTGAATCGGCCCATTGGGTCTATATCCAGGAGGTTGATCATACGATAACTATCTGGAGATGCATAAGGGCCTTTCTTGTAGATTGGTTGTAAAATGTGCCCGTTCTATGATTCTGGTATAATATATCCATTAAATAGGTGTAAAAAGGTCAAAGAATGCAAAAATTAGACCCAAAAAAACAACAACAAAAAGGCAATACACAGACCTTAGAAACGATTAAAAAAACAAAAATAAAAATGTAATGGTATTGCAGGTTATTAAAAATGTACAATGTATTTCTGTAGCAAATATTGGGAAAGGTGTTGGACATTACTAATCCTACTCCAGTGCACACTATTCTACCAAGGTGTTCTACCTAAAAATATGTAAATATTATATCTACAAACAAATTACGTTAAATATAATATAAACATAAATTATATTACCTGAGCGAACTTAAAATTAAAGCATATATTAAAACACAATTAAAATATATTTTCTGTTTATTAAAGCAATTCTAAATTAAAATTAATGGTGTCAATAAACTAAATAATTTTTGGGAATGTTTAGAAAAAAATCTAAAAACATTTCAACTTTAAACAATATAATGATAATTTATTACATAAAAAATATATATTTACAATTTAAACCTGTACCTTTCAAAGTAATTTTTTTTTAAAAAGTTTCAAATATGAATGAATGCTTAATAAATAAAATGTAGTTCTTTATAATAAAAAATGTTTTTTCTTTTTAATTGCAAATTGAAATAAGCAATACAAAATAACAATAACATATTTTAAACACATTACATTAAAGAAAACAGAACTAGAAGCCCCCCATTTATTTCTTCAAACAACCAAAAAATATTTATTATACTTTTAACATTTTCATTAAATAAATCTTTGTATTTTTAATAAACTTCCCACCCTTATCCCCTATAAACCCACCATACTGCTACTAAAAACAAATGACCAAACTATTCTAATAATATTGAAACACAATTTAAAATATTTACATTCAAAACAATTTATACTCTAAATGTTTTAATTTTTTTTTAAATGCACATTTTCTTACACATTAAAACATACAATAAGACATTTAAAAAAATAATACATTTAATAAAAAACTAAAACATTTCACTGCAAACTTTTTCAACAATATTGAAAAAACAATATAACATACAACAATATTTTTTTACAACTGTTTTAGAAACAACATTAAAAATACAAATTTCTTACCTGCGATTTTCCTATTGACTATATTCCTGACATCATGATATTCCTGCAACGATATTTATATCTCGATATTTTGGCCCAACTCCAATACAATTCCTGCTGCCAGTGCCAGCAGCCAAAGAGAAGGCAGTACACAGAGCTTTATTAAAGCTGCAGTTTAAGTAAACAAAATCAAACCATAGCTTTTTTTTTCTTCTTCTGCTCTGTTAGTCAGTGATAAGCAGAAAGGACATATTTAAAGCAAAGTGTTTATTTTTTATGCACCTTACGTAGTTATACAAAAGATAGAACCTCTTTGTATTGAACTGATAATAATATCTCATTACAACAAATACCTAACTGATTTTTAGTGTGTTTAATTTTGCACTAGATGTTCTACTTGTATTCAGCATGTTCGGTCACATGCTGTCTCTCATTTGAAAGAGAAATGCACCAAGGATTTAAGTGGGTTGTGGGTAAGGTGATGGTGTAAACATCTAATATAAGGAATAAAGTACCCCCTACCATACATGATAAGTATATTGTAAGTCATCATGAAGTTCCTTGACCTTATAAAGGAACTTGGCCTTTGGTCTTTGTTCCACTATAAGGTCACAGAACTCCTCTGTGACTTGCAATATCCTTATAATGTTCAGTAGGGGGTACTTTATCTTAGATATTATTGCCAGGCACTTGTATAAGTAGTCTCTACAACACTACAGTACTGACAACCATGGAGGTAGGGGAATTAGAGAGACTGAGGTACTCTCCGGTTGATGACGAGAGGCCCTCGCCCACCTAATAGGTGGCATGATTTATCCTCTTGCTTCTCCTGGCACTGATCATTAAGATCAAAGTGTGAGCTACAACCCACTAAATTGTCATGGCATTTTTACCCTTCTTTGATAACTTGTATCTGTAGGACAAAAGCAAAGATACAGAGGTTAGACTGTAGAAAAGAGTGCAGCAAGATAACAGATGTGCCAGCAAGTTTACAGAAAAGTAGAAGGCCCATGGCAAATTCCTGAAGGAACTGCTCCATATGTTCTCAAATACAGGGTTCTGATAATTCAGTTTATAAATCAGTCTTTCATGGAAGGCCATAGGCATCATTTTTGATCATCATTCCCATAAGTTTGTGGTATCTGAGCACAGAGCCAGTGACATGTCTAGCCATCTCCACCGCTGATTGTTCATATCTGGAATGTTCGACATGATGTTGAGTAGGCCAGAATAGCAGAAGGTGTAATACCGTTGTCAACAGAGACATTTATGGCCTTCCATATTTTATCCTAATAAATGCTCAGTATACTAAATGACCATAACATGTGCAGTATATTGCAGTCACGTTTCTAGCACCTCAAACAATATCATTGTCAGGACTTACTCTAGATCAGGTATCAGGAGCTTGGGGGTCCATGGCAACCACAGGTCCAGTCTGAAAAACATATACCGCAATGTGACATTCTTTGGATGATGTCATCAGTTATGTCATCAATGATATTATTTAACATGCCATGAATGATGTAATATGTGAAGTCATAAGCAATGCAATGGGGGCACAAGTTATAATTAGCTCACTGAACTATTACTGGTGAATTTCAGCTTTAAAACGTTATATTATGTATGACATTATCACTGAACTATAACGTCTCGTAAACCTTTCTTTTTTGGCAGTGAATTTCAATTGGGTTTTTTTCTATTTAAGCTAAGGTGTTTTCCATGCCTAACTATAATGTCACTTTTACCTTTGTTTTTTTCAGTGCACTGCTGTTTTTTTAACATGTTACAGTCTTTTGTCCATACCTAACTAAAAAGTCACTTTACCCTTTTTTCCCAGTGAATCGCGTGGTTTATGATGTAAGCTAAGGTCTTTTTTGCATACTTAACTATAATGTCACTTTAACTTTTGTTTTTTTTCAGTGAATTTCTGAGGTTTTTTTTAACATAAGTTAAGTTTGTTTTCCAAATCTAGCTATAATATCCCTGTAAACTTTGTGTTTTAGGTGCATTTCTCAGTTTTCTCATATTCAGCCAACAGCATGCTGTGGACAACTTTCTTTGGTGCGCAACAGGGGAGTTGGCAGCATGACTTTGTGTCTAATTGTTCTGTCGGTCCAACACCAACATGGACGGCCAATCCATTGCTGTGCATGGCCTTTTAATCCACCTAGTCCCTCTCTACACACAATATGTAATTGTATGTAGAAGAGATTGAATATTATTATTTTTGGGTGTTTTTTTAATTTGTTGTATTGCTTTGTATGTTCTCTTGTTTTAAAAGTTTAAAACTACTGTTGTTGTTAACAGTTTTTGAATTTGTTTGTTTTTGATTTTTTTTATTTTCGTAGCTTTTTTAAACAATCTTTAAATATAATAATGCTGTTTCATTTATTTACTTCTCTTTTTTATACAAATGTCATTTTTTTTATAGTGTTTGTTTAAATTAGCATCCATTGCTTTAGCAAAAAATATTTTATTAGTCTGAAAACACCACCTGGAGACATTCATTGCAGTATGTTGAAAAATACTGCATATTGCAGTCTTGCTCCTCCTCTTGTTATTTTAGGACATCACCAGGTGCTCTTCGAAGTCCTTTGACTATGGGATGCTCTTTCTGTAACTCGGCCCTAGCAATCTCATTGGATTGTTATATTATGTTATGTGTATCTGTAAAGCACACTATTACCCATTAGGGTATCCTAGCACTAAGCACAGTGTGTGTGCCTAATCCTGCCTATGGTAGGTTGGTTATTTGTAGGTCTTGAGCTTCTTGTGGAATTCAAGAAGAGAGGAGGACGCTCTCTGAGGGTAAGTGGAAGGTCGTTACATACTTTATGAGCAATGTGAGAGAATGCCCGTGCTTCTGAGCTTGTTATGTGTATGTGTGGGATGTGTGCAAGTAGGAGTCCTTTGGAGTGGAGGTGTCTGGGTGGCTGATGGAAGGAGATGCAGGTAAGTGGGCCTTAGTTGAGGAGTGTATTGAATGTGTGTGTGAGGATTCTGAAATGAGCATGTTTGTGAATCACGAGCCAGTGGAGCTCCCTAAGATATGATGTCAGTCCTCAAGAAACTGTTACAATATTTCCAGACCTGCAGGTCTAGGCACTTGAATAATCTACTTGACCTGACTGTAATGCTCTTAACCCATAACCTTGTCTGAAATTGTGGCATCCTGGGCAAATACTGTTAATTTGAAAGTTATTTAAATGTGTGCTAGGAAAAAAAAAAGACATTCTACAGCCTTTTGTTTCACACTCCCCATACCTCATCAGGATTGTCAGACAGTTCTCTTTACAAAATCTAACTTTCCAGCCAGAGAAAGAAAAGTAAACACCAATCTCCAGGATAAAATAAGCAGCAATTTATAAGAAAACTTAAGCTTACATTTGACCTGTGTCTTTGAACGCACAGCAAATGTGACAAGATGAAAACAAGATTTAAAGGCATCTTTATTGCTCATTCACTTTCTTTTTGT
>CAWUFW010031883.1:0-14798 GCA_963921515.1 Calotriton arnoldi | reverse complement strand
CAGCCAGGATAGCTTGATTCCAGTGGCATGGAGAGCACGGGACTCACGTCTGAGCATACCCGTCCCACTCGGGGTGACAAATGCAAAACAACAATTGATGGACAGAATGCAGAACAATGTCATACATTCACCCCAGTACAGAGATCTGGGCCTAAATCCATCGTTTTTTTGCTCACCATGCCATTCCAGTTTGAACCCAGCCATATGCAAATCAGTCTTGACCCTGTGCCCCATGGGAACAGTCCAGCCCGAACTGCCAAGCCAGGTCCTCCCTGGACCCAGACGTGGGTCCCGTGCTCACTACGCCACTGGAGTCAAGCTATCCTGGCTGATGAAGGCTGATAGCCTGAAACCGGTCCTAGGATGCTTGATTCCGGTCCAGGTAAGACATGGCTTGGCAGTTCGGTCTGGACTGTTCCCATGAGGCACAGGGTCAAGACTGATTTGCATATGGCTATGTCTGAACTGGGGTGGCGTGGTGAAGCAAAATAACGATGGATTAAACCCAGATCTGTGACTGGGGGTGAATGTTTGCCAATGTGCAGCATTCCGTCCATCATCTTGTGTGTTTTGCATTTTGCCCTATGTGGGAAGGGTATGCCCAGACGTGGGTCCCGTGCTCACTACGCCACTGGAGTCAAGCTATCCTGGCTGATGAAGGCTGATAGCCTGAAACCGGTCCTAGGATGCTTGATTCCGGTCCAGGTAAGACATGGCTTGGCAGTTCGGTCTGGACTGTTCCCATGAGGCACAGGGTCAAGACTGATTTGCATATGGCTATGTCTGAACTGGGGTGGCGTGGTGAAGCAAAATAACGATGGATTAAACCCAGATCTGTGACTGGGGGTGAATGTTTGCCAATGTGCAGCATTCCGTCCATCATCTTGTGTGTTTTGCATTTTGCCCTATGTGGGAAGGGTATGCCCAGACGTGGGTCCCGTGCTCACTACGCCACTGGAGTCAAGCTATCCTGGCTGATGAAGGCTGATAGCCTGAAACCGGTCCTAGGATGCTTGATTCCGGTCCAGGTAAGACATGGCTTGGCAGTTCGGTCTGGACTGTTCCCATGAGGCACAGGGTCAAGACTGATTTGCATATGGCTATGTCTGAACTGGGGTGGCGTGGTGAAGCAAAATAACGATGGATTAAACCCAGATCTGTGACTGGGGGTGAATGTTTGCCAATGTGCAGCATTCCGTCCATCATCTTGTGTGTTTTGCATTTTGCCCTATGTGGGAAGGGTATGCCCAGACGTGGGTCCCGTGCTCACTACGCCACTGGAGTCAAGCTATCCTGGCTGATGAAGGCTGATAGCCTGAAACCGGTCCTAGGATGCTTGATTCCGGTCCAGGTAAGACATGGCTTGGCAGTTCGGTCTGGACTGTTCCCATGAGGCACAGGGTCAAGACTGATTTGCATATGGCTATGTCTGAACTGGGGTGGCGTGGTGAAGCAAAATAACGATGGATTAAACCCAGATCTGTGACTGGGGGTGAATGTTTGCCAATGTGCAGCATTCCGTCCATCATCTTGTGTGTTTTGCATTTTGCCCTATGTGGGAAGGGTATGCCCAGACGTGGGTCCCGTGCTCACTACGCCACTGGAGTCAAGCTATCCTGGCTGATGAAGGCTGATAGCCTGAAACCGGTCCTAGGATGCTTGATTCCGGTCCAGGTAAGACATGGCTTGGCAGTTCGGTCTGGACTGTTCCCATGAGGCACAGGGTCAAGACTGATTTGCATATGGCTATGTCTGAACTGGGGTGGCGTGGTGAAGCAAAATAACGATGGATTAAACCCAGATCTGTGACTGGGGGTGAATGTTTGCCAATGTGCAGCATTCCGTCCATCATCTTGTGTGTTTTGCAAGAAAAATTAGGGCATGTTTTAAGTGAGATCTCAAATCCTCTTCTATTTCATTAGAAAATTCTGACATGCAGACTGAAACAATCACTTTCAATACCAGCAGTAGACTTCCAGTTAACTCCCTGGTGAGCAGTAGCTTTACTACAATGATCTAATGAGCAACTAGAGTGCTAACATTCTGAATTTATGGCAAATGTGTGACACATCTGAATGCCTTCTTGATGGAATCAAAGTAAAAAACTGAAAGCATTTCCCACTGAGGAGACTGCAGTAAATGAGGAAATTAGGAAACTTGATAACAAATAAGTCTCCCAAGATGGCCACCAGAGAAAAAAAGAGCCCAAGTGTAGCACAAATATCACCCAGATGAAGCCCACATATAGCTCAATGACAGAAGTGTGCAACACTTTTTATTTTTTGCTTTTTTGCAGTTTTATATAGGGCAGACTGGTCAGGTATTGGAGCGTTGCTCTTACTTGGACCCCTTATTGCGTATTTTGCACGAAGTGCATGAGATTGATCTTGCGAAACATTGAACTTTACTATTCTGTTAAACTGAAGTTGCTCTGAACCGGGCTTTGCAACACCCGTTTTTACCTACAGGTTTTAATTAATTCTCACTGTATTGTATTAAGAAAGAGGATTTACTGTTTTTATGTACACTTTTATGATCTATGTTTCTAAATCAGTTCGAATAAAGTTTAATGAATTTAATTGAAGTCTCCCAAGATGGCCACCAGAGAAAAAGGAGCCTAAATGTAGCACAAATATCACCCAGATGTAGCCCACGTATAGCCCAATGACAGAAGTGTGGAAAACACTTTATCCTTTGTTTTTTTGCAGTTTTATATAGTGCAGGCTGGTCAGATATCGGAGTGCTTTACATGAGCATTGGTTACATCATACAAGGACAAACTCATTTTAGTTGTAGGCATGGGGAGATTAAGCGATTTGACCAGAATCACAAAATGTCGAGCTGAAGCAGAAACTCCAACTTGGTTCCCCAGTTGCAAAGTCTGCAGCTCTGGAAGTAACACCACATTCTCTCCCCTAAGCGTAACATTTAATCAAGTGGTCAACTGGATAAAAAAACATAAAGATAACAAATAATTTAAAAGTGCTTTGTCGCTATTTGAGAACTCAGAAAATATGTCCTCATTTTAGTTTTTTAGAGTACTAACCATAATTTCTATGCAAATAAGACCCTCTCATTTCTATAATTTCTAAAGGAAATGCTTTAGGTATTACAGTTTTGATTACATCAAGATGACGTCAGGCGTGCCACACTTTTGTAATAAATGTAGAATGTTAGCAATCTAGTTGCCTCTTGTCTCTTTCTGCACGTCTCGTGCCTCTTTCTGCACCTCTCTTGCCTCTTTCTGCAGCTCACTCTCTTCTTTCTGCACCTCTCTTGCCTCTTTCTGCACCTCTCTTCCCTCATTCTGCAGCTCACTCTCTTCTATCTGTACCTCTCTTGCCTCTTTTACACCTCTCTTGCCTCTTTCTGCACCTCTCTTGCCTCTCTCTGTACATCTCTTGCCTCTTTCTTCACCACTCTTGCCTCTTTCTACACCTCTCTTGCATCTTTCTGCACCTCTCTTGCCTCTTTCTGCACCTCTCTTGCCTCTTTCTGCACCTCTCTTGCCTCTTTCTGCACCTCTCTTCTTTCTGCACCTCTCTTGCCTCTTTCTGCACATCTGTTGCCTCTTTATGCAACTCTCTTGCCTCTGTCTGCTCTTCTCTTGCTTATTTCTGCAGCTCACTCTCTTCTTTCTGCACCTTTCTTGCCTCTTTCTGCCCCTCTCTTGCCTCTTTCTGCACCTCTCATGCCTCTTTCTGCACTTCTCTTGGTTCTTTCTGCAGCTCACTCTCTTCTTTCTGTACCTCTCTTGCTTCTTTCTGTAATTCTCTTACCTCTTTCTGCACCTCTCTTGCCTCTTTCTTCACCTCTCTTGCCTCTTTCTGAACATTTCTTCCTCTTTCTGCACCTCTCTTGCCTCTTGATGCACCTCTTTTGACTCTTTTTGCTCTTCTCTTGCCTCTTTATGCAGCTCACTTGCTTCTTTCTGCACCTTTCTTCCTCTTTCTGTACCTCTCTTGACTCTTTCTATACCTCTTACCTCTTTCTCCACCTCTCTTGCCTCTTTCTGCACCTCTCTTGCCTCTTTCTGCAGCTCACTTTCTTCTTTCTGCACCTCTCTTGCCTCTTTCTACACCTCTCTTCCCTCTTTCTGCAGCTCACTCTCTTCTTTCTGCACCTCTCTTGCCTCTTTCTGCACCTCTCTTGCCTCTTTCTGCACATCTCTTGCCTCTTTCTGCACCAGTCTTGTCTCTTTCTACACCTCTCTTGCCTCTTTCTGTACCTCTCTTGCCTCTTTCTGCACCTCTCTTGCCTCTTTCTTCACCTCTCTTGCATCTATCTGCACCTCTCTTGGCTTTCTACTCCACTCTTGCCTCTTTCTGCACCTCTCTTGCCTCTTTCTGTACTTCTGTTGCCTCTTTCTTCACCTCTCTTGCCTCTTTCTGCACCTCACTCTCTTCTTTCTGCACCTCTCCTGCTTCTTTCTGTACCTCTCTTGCTACTTTCTGCGCTTTTCTTGCTTTTTTCTGCACCTTTCTTCCTTTTTCTTCCTTTTTCTTGCCTCTTTCTGCACCTTTCTTCCTCTTTCTGGACCTCTCTTGCCTCTTTCTGCACCTCTCTTGCCTCTTTCTGTACCCCTCTTGTCTCTTTCTGCACCTCTCTTGCCTCTTTCTGCACCTCACTTGCCTCTTTCTGCACCTTTCTTCCTCTTTCTGCACCTCACTCTCTTCTTTTTGCAACTCTCTTCCTTCTTTCTGTGCCTCTCTTGCTTCTTTCCGCACTTCTCTTGCTTCTTTCTCCACCTCTCTTACCTCTTTCATCACTTCTCCTGCTTCTTTCTGCACCTTTCTTCCTCTTTTTGCACCTCTCTTGCTTTTTTCTGCACTTTTCTTGCCTTTTTCTGTACTTCTCTTGCTTCTTTCTGCACTTCTCTTGCTTCTTTCTGCGCCATTCTTTCTCTTTCTGCACATGTCTTACCTATCTAGGTGTAGTTAGAGATTAGCATTTAAAAAACCTTAGAAATTCACTGAAAAAAACACAGGTTTCAGGGATGTTATAGTTAGAAATTAGCATTTAAAAAACCTTAGAAATTCACTGAAAAAAATCACAGGTTTCAGGGACGTTATAGATAGAAATTAGCATTTAAAAAACCTTAGAAATTCACTGAAAAAACCATAGGTTTCAGGGACGTTATAGTTAGAAATTAGCATTTAAAAAACCTTTGAAATTCACTGAAAAAACCATAGGTTTCAGGGACGTTATAGTTAGAAATTAGCATTTAAAAAACCTTTGAAATTCACTGAAAAAACAATAGGTTTCAGGGATGTTATAGTTAGAAATTATCATTTAAAAAACCTTTGAAATTCACTGAAAAAACCATAGGTTTCAGGGACGTTATAGTTAGAAATTAGCCTTTAAAAAACCGTAGAAATTCACTGAAAAAACCATAGGTTTCAGGGACGCTATAGTCAGTTGGACATTTCACTAGTACAAAACCAGAGAAATTCGCCTGTTATAGTTAGTTGAACTAACTATAACTCACGCCCCCGCAATGCACTGGTGATGACGTCACATATTACATCATTCATGACATGGTCAGTGACATCACTGATGACATCACTGACGACATCAGCCAGTGACTATGTGTTTCTGTAAAGTTTAAATATGTTTTATATATATATATATATATATATATATATATATATATATATACATATATATATATTATCTACTGGCGGTCGCCAGTAGATAGTTATAGTTACAACCTATTATCCATAGGAAATCTGCGACATTCTATTTGAGATAACTCTCTTGCCGGTTGACGTATCTTCGCGAAATTTTCAAACTTTGTGGCCCGCTCCGGTCCGCTCCTTCCCTGAAAGTCTCGGGGAGATTCGTCAAGCGGGGGCCGAGAAAAAGGGGGTCCCAAAACGCGTTTTCCCCATGCATTTTCCATAGGAAACTTTAGACACGGCTACAGCCCGAACTGCTGAACGGAATTACACCAAATTTGGCAAAGAGGTAGTTCTTGGTTCAGAAAGAACCCTTTTGTTAAATGGTGTAAATCCGTTCAGTAGTTGCTGAGAAAATCAAAAGTAAAAAGATAGTGATATCTATGGCCGAGTAGGGTCCGCGTACCCTCCCAATCATGAGCTGCATGTTAATTGGCTGTCAGCTGGCTGTCAACATTCCGATTCAGGAAATGTTGGCAGCCATTTTGTCCCTCGGTAGAACCGAGGGACAGAAACAAGTGCGCAAAGCGCACAAAGGGAGCAGGGTAGAAACACCCTGACCCCCTAGGTTTGCTCAGGGGTCCCACAAGGACCCCCTGGGCAAAAAATAAATACATTTTTTTTAAAAATCGGCAGGATGCGCTCAGGGTGCGCGAATCCTGCCGAAAAAAATCGAAGCGCGGTCTCCGCGCTTCGATTGTATTTTGCCCCCGGGTGGCCTAAGTCCCGGGGGCATGGTGGGGGGGGTTAATTTTATGTGTGGGGGGCCTCAAAGGGCCCACCAAGCCCAGGGGACTGCCACCCTCCGGGGCTTTATTGCAAAAATAGTGCAGGAGGGCTCTTCTGCCCTCCCGCAGCCCCGGGGACCGCCACCCCCCGGGGCTTCTTTTTAAATTTGAATAAGGTGTGGGGGGCTCCAGCCCCCACACGCCCGGGACCACCACCTCCCGGGGCACTTATAAAATAAATGTGGGGGTCCATTACGGACCCCCAGAGCCCCGGGGACCACCACCTCCCCGGGGCTGTGCAATTTAAGGGAGGGGGCCGCGCGGCCCCTCCTGGAGCCCTTGATGGCCCTGGGGACACCACCCCCAGGGCCAGCTCCTGCAGTGTCCCGGGGTGCCTACCCCGGGACACTGTAGTTTGCTATGGCAGGACGGGAGCCTCGCAGCTCCCGTCCTGCCATAGCAAACTGCTTTGGATATTGGAAGAGAGAGCAGGGAAACCTGCTCTCTCTTCCAATATCCAAAGCACATAGCTTTCCACATGGGGAGCAGCATGTTAGCTGCTCCCCATGTGTAAAAGCAATGCCAGCTCCCGTAGGACACGGGGAGCCGGCGGGACTGTGGGGGGTTTGGGGACCCCCCCACAGTCACCAACGAGAGGCCAGCCCCGGGGGATGGGGTCCCCGGGGCAAGTAGTGGCCCGGGAGGGGGGCCACACGGCCCCCTCCCCAAAAAATAAAAAAAAATAAAAAAAACGGAAAGGCCGGCCCCGGGGGATGGGGTCCCCGGGGCCATAAATGGCCTGAGGAGGCGGGCCACGCAGCCCCCCTCCAAAGAAAAAAAAACAAACGAGGCCATGCCCCAGGGGATGGGGTCCCCGGGGCCAATACAGGCCCAGGGAAGGGGGGCCACGCGGCCCCCTTCCCGTTTTTTTAAAAATATTTAATTTAAAAAAGGGGTAAGGCCCTGGGGGATGGGGTCCCCAGGGCATAAAAACTGGAAAAAGGAAGGGGGGCTACAGTGCCCCCTTCAGGGGACAACATTTTTTTTTTTTTTTAAACGATCGGGCCCGCAGGCCCCGCCCCTTCCTTCACCACTCTGCAAACGCGCCCCTGGCGCGTTTGCAGATGGGAAGTAATTCCCGTTCAATACTGGGGGTCCCTGGGGCCAACTAGCCCACCAAGAACCTCCAGTATGCGCCAGGGGCTGCCTTGCATAGAGGTGTACAGAGGCCACGCCCCTTTTACACGTCTCTGCAACGCAGCTCTGTGGCGCTTAATGGAGGTAGCTGGTGGGCTAGTTGCACCCCAGGGACCCTCAGGATTTAAGGGGACTTAATCCCCTGACTTAAAACGCGCCACGGGCGCGTTTGCACAGTGGTGAAGGGAGGGGCGGGGCTTCAGGTGACATGTGTGCAAACAGGCCCCGTGGCGCGTTTTAAGATGGGGAATTAAATCCCCTTCAATCCTGAGGGTCTCTGGGGGCCAACTAGCCCAACAGGTACATCCAGAAAGCGCCACAGAGCTGCGTTGCAGAGAGGTGTAAAAGGGGTGTGGCCTCTCTACACGTCTCTGCAACGCAGCCCCTGGCGCATACTGGAGGTTCCTGGTGGGCTAGTTGGCCCGTAGGGACCCACATGATTCAAGGGGACTTAATCCCCCAACTTAAAACGCGCCACGGGCGCGTTTGCACAGATGTCACCTCAGGCCCCGCCCCTCCCTTCACCATTGTGCAAATATTCTTCTAAAATCATCCGAAATACGAATTCCGATTTACTCACCTGTTATCAGGAGAGACCTCAGTGCTGCATCTTTCAGCCCAGTACTAATCCTGAAAAGTAATTTTAACCGTACTTACCAGTAACTTGAATTTCCTTCCATAGGATATCATTGCCTGCTTTTTGCTGAAAAAGTTTCTAAGTGTTGATTTTTGAAACATACAAATATTCCTCTAAAATCAGCCGAAATCCGAATTCTGATTTACTCACCTGTTATCAGGAGAGACCTCAGTGCTGCATCTTTCAGCCCAGTACTAATCCTGAAAAGTAATTTTAACCGTACTTACCAGTAACTTGAATTTCCTTCCATAGGATATCATTGCCTGCTTTTTGCTGAAAAAGTTTCTAAGTGTTGATTTTTGAAACATACAAATATTCCTCTAAAATCAGCCGAAATACGAATTCAGATTTACTCACCTGTTATCAGGAGAGACCTCAGTGCTGCATCTTTCAGCCCAGTACTAATCCTGAAAAGTAATTTTAACCGTACTTACCAGTAACTTGAATTTCCTTCCATAGGATATCATTGCCTGCTTTTTGCTGAAAAAGTTTCTAAGTGTTGATTTTTGAAACATACAAATATTCCTCTAAAATCAGCCGAAATCCGAATTCTGATTTACTCACCTGTTATCAGGAGAGACCTCAGTGCTGCATCTTTCAGCCCAGTACTGGTCCTGAAAAGTAATTTTAACCGTACTTACCAGTAACTTGAATTTCCTTCCATAGGCTAACATTGACTGGTTTCACTTGGAAATTCTTCTAAGTGTGGAGTTTTGGAACTTTAAATTATTCTTCTAAAATCAGCCGAAATACGAATTCCGATTTACTCACCTGTTATCAGGAGAGAACCCAGTGCTGCATCTTTTAGCCCAGCACTGACCCTGAAAAGTAATTTTAACCGTACTTACCAGTAACTTATCTTTTCTTCCATAGGAATCCATTGTCTGGTTTTCAGCAGAAAAGTTTCAAAGTGTCGATTTTCACAAACTACAAATATTCCTTAAAAATCGCCTGTATGACTTAAACGCATTTTTTCAACTGTTTACAGGAGATGCACCAGTGCTGGATCCAGGATCCAACACTGAGTAAGAAAAAGTAACGATAACAGTTTTTACCTGCTAAGTGAATTTCCTTCCATAGGATAACATTGGTGATTCTATGAGGAAAAGTTTCTAAGTGTCAACTTTTAAAATACAATAATATTCCTTAAAAATCACGACTGTAACCAAAACGCTTTTACTCAACTGTTTACAGGAGATGTCCCAGGACTGAATCTAGGATCCAGTCCTGTGGTTAGAAAAGTAATCCATAAAGTAACTAATTGCATTTAACTAGAAATTCACATTGAGCTGAATGTTGCATTGTGTTTGAAAATGTGTTGCCCATTGCAACAACTGTAACTACTGTACTTAAAAGTCTATTGCCTATGTGCTAAGTATTTAAACTAAAGTAATTCATTCTGAGAAAGTATTTTTGTAATGTAATGTATAATGTAATTACAATGTAATTTAAAAATAAAATATGTAAAGAAATTGTTTCTAAAAATGTAGTAAATCAGTATGAAAAAATTAATATAAAAATTAATACATTTAAAAAATGTCATTTAAAAAACCTTTGAAATTCACTGAAAAAACCGTAGGTTTCAGGCACGCTATAGTTACAAATTAGCATTTAAAAACCTTTGAAATTCACTGAAAAAACCATAGGTTTCAGATATGTTATAGTTACAAATTAGCATTTAAAAACCTTTGAAATTCACTGAAAAAACCATAGGTTTTAGGGACAGTTATAGTTAGTTGGACATTTCACTCGTCACAAAACCCGTGAAATTCCCCGTTATAGTTAGTTCAGCTAACTATAACTCGCGCTCCACAATGCACTGCTGATGACGTCACATATTACATCACTCATGACATGGTCAGTGACATCACTGATGACATCACTGATGACATCTCAAATGACATCACTGATGACATCATCCACGTGATAATCTGATGCAGCTCCTCAAACCCTAATATAACCTTTGATACACCCAATCTAAATTACAGACTGCCATTCGCAAAACTATAGACACTCCAACACCAATAACTACATACCCACTCACTGATTCTTAGGTCTACACACACACATCCACTCACTCACCCGTACAGTCACTCATACTTATGGTCACTCAGTACAGGACTATCATATGCACTCTTACTCCTATATAGACACTCAAACACGCCACTCATCCATAGAGGTACTCACACACCTAGTCAGTCATGCAAATAATTAAACACACTGCCATTTACTCACCTATACAGTTATACACACACCAGCTCACTTAATCATACAAATACTAGCACACTGTTACGCTCTTATACAATCACTGATACAAGCACACACTCATCCATACAGCCACTATCACAATCACTCACTCTCGCTTATAGCTATTTATATACTCCAACACACATATATACTGCCTTTCACATATGAATTACTCACACATGTACCACTGGGACATACATTCACTCACTAACACACTCTTACACACACTTACCCACCCATACAGTCTATCACAGATGCACTCTTGAAACCATCCACCCAGTGAATCACCCACTCACACATCTATGCACAGTCGCACACACCCCATCCACACAAACACTCAGGCACCCATACAGATACTCATAGAACCAATCAATAACCCATATAGACACTCAATGTAGCTATTCGCAAATCCATGCATCCACTTACACACCAACAGACGGATACAGACATTCACACAGTTTAGTCACTAACCCATGCATTCAGTAAGATACGTTTAATCACTCACTTGTAGAGTCAGTCACGCACGTACTAAATCATCCATTCAGACACTTATACACCCACTCATTCTTAAAAATGCCTTTCCCTATATATATTAAACATATTTAAACTTTACAGAAACACACAGTCACTGGATGATGTCATCAGTGATGTCATTTGAGATGTCATCAGTGATGTCATCAGTGATGTCACTGACCATGTCATGAGTGATGTAATATGTGACGTCATCAGCAGTGCATTGCGGGGGCGCGAGTTATAGTTAGCTGAACTAACTATAACGGGGAATTTCACGGGTTTTGTACGAGTGAAATGTCCAACTAACTATAACTGTCCCTAAAACCTATGGTTTTTTCAGTGAATTTCAAAGGTTTTTTAAATGCTAATTTGTAACTATAACATATCTGAAACCTATGGTTTTTCAGTGAATTTCAAAGGTTTTTAAATGCTAATTTGTAACTATAACGTGCCTGAAACCTACGGTTTTTTCAGTGAATATATATATATATATATATATATATATATTCACTGAAAAAACCATAGGTTTCAGGGACGTTATAGTTACAAATTAGCATTTAAAACCTTTGAACTTCACTGAAAAAACCATAGGTTTTAGGGACAGTTATAGTTAGTTGGACATTGCACTCGTACAAAACCCGTGAAATTCCCCCGTTATAGTTAGTCCAGCTAACTATAACTCGCGCCCCGCAATGCACTGCTGATGACGTCACATATTACATCACTCATGACATGGTCAGTGACATCACTGATGACATCACTGATGACATCTCAAATGACATCACTGATGACATCACTGATGACATCATCCAGTGACTGTGTGTTTCTGTAAAGTTTAAATATTTTTAATATATATAGGAAAAGACGTATTGAAGAATGAGTGGGTGTGTAAGTGTCTGTATGGATGATTTAGTAGGTGCGTGACTGACTCTATAAGTGAGTGATTTAACGTATCTTACTGAATGCATGGGTTAGTGATTAAACTGGGTGAATGTCTGTATCCGTCTGTCTGTTGCTGTGTAAGTGGCTGCATGTGTTTGTGAATAGCTACATGAGTGTCTATATGAGTTATTGAATGCTTGTCTGAGTATCTGTATGGGTGCCTGAGTGTTTGTGTGGGAGGGGTGTGTGCAACTCTGTGCATAGATGTGTGAGTGGGTGATTCACTGGGTGGATGGTTTCAAGAGTGCAACTGTGATAGACTGTATGGGTGGGTAAGTGTGTGTAAGAGTGTGTTAGTGAGTGAATGTATGTCCCAGTGGTACATGTGTGAGTAACTACATATGTGAAAGGCAGTATATATGTGTGTTGGAGTATATAAATAGCTATAAGCGAGAGTGAGTGATTGTGATAGTGGCTGTATGGATGAGTGTGTGCTTGTATCAGTGATTGTATAAGAGCGTAAGAATGTGCTACTATTTGTATGAGTAAGTGAGCTGGTGTGTGTATAACTGTATAGGTGAGTAAATGGTAGTGTGTTTAATTATTTGCATGACTGACTAGGTGTGTGAGTACCTCTATGGATGAGTGGCGGTGTTTGAGTGTCTATATAGGAGTATGAGTGCATATGATAGTCCTGTACTGAGTGACCGTAAGTATGAGTGACTGTACGGGTGAGTGAGTGGATGTGTGCGTAGACCTAAGAATCAGTGAGTGGGTATGTAGTTATTGGTGTTGGAGTGTCTATGGTTTTGCGAATGGCAGTCTGTAATTTAGAGTGGGTGTATCAAAGGTTATATTAGAGTGTGAGGAGGTGCATCAGATTATCACGTGGATGATGTCATCAGTGATGTCATTTGAGATGTCATCAGTGATGTCATCAGTGATGTCACTGACCATGTCATGAGTGATGTAATATGTGACGTCATCAGCAGTGCATTGCGGGCGCGAGTTATAGTTAGCTGGACTAACTATAACGGGGAATTTCACGGGTTTTGTACGAGTGCAATGTCCAACTAACTATAACTGTCCCTAAAACCTATGGTTTTTTCAGTGAATTTCAAAGGTTTTTAAATGCTAATTTGTAACTATAACGTCCCTGAAACCTATGGTTTTTCAGTGAATTTCAAAGGTTTTTTAAATGCTAATTTGTAACTATAACATGTCTGAAACCTACAGTTTTTTCAGAGAATTTCAAAGGTTTTGTAAATGACAATTTTTAAATGTATTAATTGTTATATACATTTTTTCATACTGATTTCCAAATTTTTAGAAACAATTTTTTTTACATATTTTATTTTTTAAATTACATTGTAATTACATTATACATTACATTACAAAAAATACTTTCTCAGAATGAATTACTTTAGTTTAATTACTTTGCACATAGGCAATAGACTTTTAAGTACAGTAGTTACAGTTGTTGCAATGGGCAACACATTTTCAAACACAATGCAACATTCAGCTCAATGTGAATTTCTAGTTAAATGCAATTAGTTACTTTATGGATTACTTTTCTAACCACATTACTGGATCCTAGATTCAGTCCTGGGACATCTCCTGTAAACAGTTGAGTAAAAGCGTTTTGGTTACAGTCGTGATTTTAAGGAATATTATTGTACTTTAAAATTTCACACTTAGAAACTTTTCTCATAGAATCACCAATGTTATCCTATGGAAGGAAATTCACTTAGAAGTTAAAAACTGTTATCGATTACTTTTTCTTACTCAGTGTTGGATCCTGGATCCAGCACTGGTGCATCTCCTGTAAACAGTTGAAAGAATGCGTTTAAGTCATACAGGCGATTTTTTAGGAATATTTGTAGTTTGTGAAAATCGACACTTTGAAACTTTTCTGCTGAAAACCAGACAATGGATTCCTATGGAAGGAAATTCAAGTTACTGGTAAGTACGGTTAAAATTACTTTTGAGGATCAGTACTGGGCTGAAAGATGCAGCACTGAGGTCTCTCCTGATAACAGGTGAGTAAATCGGAATTCGTATTTCGGCTGATTTTAGAGGACTATTTTAAAGTTCCAAAACTCCACACTTAGAAGAATTTCCAAGTGAAACCAGTCAATGTTAGCCTATGGAAGGAAATTCAAGTTACTGGTAAGTACGGTTAAAATTACTTTTCAGGACCAGTACTGGGCTGAAAGATGCAGCACTGAGGTCTCTCCTGATAACAGGTGAGTAAATCAGAATTCGGATTTCGGCTGATTTTAGAGGAATATTTGTATGTTTCAAAAATCAACACTTAGAAACTTTTTCAGCAAAAAGCAGGCAATGATATCCTATGGAAGGAAATTCAAGTTACTGGTAAGTACGGTTAAAATTACTTTTGAGGATCAGTACTGGGCTAAAAGATGCAGCACTGGGTTCTCTCCTGATAACAGGTGAGTAAATCGGAATTCGTATTTCGGCTGATTTTAGAGGAATATTTTAAAGTTCCAAAACTCCACACTTAGAAGAATTTCCAAGTGAAACCAGTCAATGTTAGCCTATGAAGGAAATTCAAGTTACCGGTAAGTACGGTTAAAATTACTTTTGAGGATCAGTACTGGGCTGAAAGATGCAGCACTGAGGTCTCTCCTGATAACAGGTGAGTAAATCGGAATTCGTATTTCGGCTGATTTTAGAGGAATATTTTAAAGTTCCAAAACTCCACACTTAGAAGAATTTCTAAGTGAAACCAGTCAATGTTAGCCTATGAAGGAAATTCAAGTTACCGGTAAGTAAGGTTAAAATTACTTTTCAGGACCAGTACTGGGCAGAAAGATGCAGCACTGAGGTCTCTCCTGATAACAGGTGAGTAAATCAGAATTCGGATTTCGGCTGATTTTAGAGGAATATTTGTTT
>CAWUFW010031882.1:0-14798 GCA_963921515.1 Calotriton arnoldi | reverse complement strand
ATCAGTCTTGACCCTGCACCCAATGGGAACAGTCCAGCCCGATCTGCCAAGCCAGGTCCTCCCTGGACTGGAACCAAGCATCCTAGGACCGGTTTCAGGGCATGTCACCCTTCTTCAGCCAGGCTAGCTTGATTCCAGTGGCACAGTGAGCAAGGGACCCACGTCTGGGCATACCCATCCCACTTAGGGCGAAAAGTGTTACAGCAAACAAATGATGGACGGAATGCTGACAATGCAAACATTCTCTCCCAGTCAAAAGATCTGGGTTAAATCCATCGTTTTTTTGCCCACTACGCCACCCCAGTTTGGACCGAGACATATGCAAATCAGTCTTGACCCTGCACCCAATGGGAACAGTCCAGCCCGAACTGCCAAACCAGGTCCTCCCTGGACTGGAACCAAGCATCCTAGGACCGGTGTCAGGGTATGTCACCCTTCTTCAGCCAGGCTAGCTTGATTCCAGTGGCACAGTGAGCAAGGGACCCACGTCTGGGCATACCCATCCCACTTAAGGCGAAAAGTGTTACAGCAAACAAATGATGGACGGAATGCTGACAATGCAAACATTCTACCCCAGTCAAAAGATCTGGGTTAAATCCATCGTTCTTTTGCCCACTACGCCACCCCAGTTTGGACCCAGCCATATGCAAATCAGTCTTGACCCTGCACCCAATGGGAACAGTCCAGCCCGAACTGCCAAGCCAGGTCCTCCCTGGACTGGAACCAAGCATCTTAGGACCGGTTTCAGGGTATGTCACCCTTCTTCAGCCAGGCTAGCTTGATTCCAGTGGCACAGTATGCAAGGGATCCACGTCTGGGCATACCCATCCCACTTAGGGCGAAAAGTGTTACAGCAAACAAATGATGGACGGAATGCTGACAATGCAAATATTCTCCCCCAGTCAAAAGATCTGGGTTAAATCCATCGTTCTTTTGCCCACTACGCCACCCCAGTTTGGACCCAGCCATATGCAAATCAGTCTTGACCCTGCACCCAATGGGAACAGTCCAGCCCGAACTGCCAAGCCAGGTCCTCCCTGGACTGGAAGCAAGCATCCTAGGACCGGTTTCAGGGTATGTCACCCTTCTTCAGCGAGGCTAGCTTGATTCCAGTGGCACAGTGAGCAAGGGACCCACGTCTGGGCATACCCATCTCACTTAGGGCGAAAAGTGTTACAGCAAACAAATGATGGACGCAATGCTGACAATGCAAACATTCTCCCCCAGTCAAAAGATCTGGGTTAAATCCATTGTTCTTTTGACCACTACGCCACCCCAGTTTGGACCCAGCCATATGCAAATCAGTCTTGACCCTGCATCCAATGGGAACAGTCCAGCCCGAACTGCCAAGCCAGGTCCTGCCTGGACTGGAAGCAAGCATCCTAGGACCGGTTTCAGGGTATGTCACCCTTCTTCAGCCAGGCTAGCTTGATTCCAGTGGCACAGTGAGCAAGGGACCCACGTCTGGGCATACTCATCCCACTTAGGACGAAAAGTGTTGCAGCAAACAAATGATGGATGGAATGCTGACAATGCAAACATTCTCCCCCAGTCAAAAGATCGGGGTTAAATCCATTGTTCTTTTGCCCACTACGCCACCCCAGTTTGGACCCAGCCATATGAAAATCAGTCTTGACCCTGCACCCAATGGGAACAGTCCAGCCCGAACTGCCAAGCCAGGTCCTCCCTGGACTGGAACCAAGCATTCTAGGACCGGTTTCAGGGTATGTCACCCTTCTTCAGCCAGGCTAGCTTGATTCCAGTGGCACAGTGAGGAAGGGACCCACGTCTGGGCATACTCATCCCACTTAGGGCGAAAAGTGTTACAGCAAACAAATGATGGACGGAATGCTGACAATGCAAACATTCTCCCCCAGTCAAAAGATCGGGGTTAAATCCATTGTTCTTTTGCCCACTACGCCACCCCAGTTTGGACCCAGCCATATGCAAATCAGTCTTGACCCTGCACCCAATGGGAACAGTCCAGCCCGAACTGCCAAGCCAGGTCCTCCCTGGACTGGAACCAAGCATCCTAGGACCGGTTTCAGGGTATGTCACCCTTCTTCAGCCAGGCTAGCTTGATTCCAGTGGCACAGTGAGCAAGGGACCCACGTCTGGGCATACCCATCCCACTTAGGGCGAAAAGTGTTACAGCAAACAAATGATGGACGGAATGCTGACAAAGCAAACATTTTCCCCCAGTCAAAAGATCTGGGTTAAATCCATCGTTCTTTTGGCCACTACGCCACCCCAGTTTGGACCCAGCCATATGCAAATCAGTCTTGACCCTGCACCCAATGGGAACAGTCCAGCCCGAACTGCCAAGCCAGGTCCTCCTTGGACTGGAACCAAGCATCCTAGGACCGGTTTTAGGGTATGTCACCCTTCTTCAGCCAGGCTAGCTTGATTCCAGTGGCACAGTGAGCAACGGGCCCACGTCTGGGCATACCCATCCCACTTAGGGCGAAAAGTGTTACAGCAAACAAATGATGGACGGAATGCTGACAAAGCAAACATTTTCCCCCAGTCAAAAGATCTGGGTTAAATCCATCATTCTTTTGGCCACTACGCCACCCCAGTTTGGACCCAGCCATATGCAAATCAGTCTTGACCCTGCACCCAATGGGAACAGTCCAGCCCGAACTGCCAAGCCAGGTCCTCCTTGGACTGGAACCAAGCATCCTAGGACCGGTTTTAGGGTATGTCACCCTTCTTCAGCCAGGCTAGCTTGATTCCAGTGGCACAGTGAGCAACGGACCCACGTCTGGGCATACCCATCCCACTTAGGGCGAAAAGTGTTACAGCAAACAAATGATGGACGGAATGCTGACAAAGCAAACATTTTCCCCCAGTCAAAAGATCTGGGTTAAATCCATCGTTCTTTTGGCCACTACGCCACCCCAGTTTGGACCCAGCCATATGCAAATCAGTCTTGACCCTGCACCCAATGGGAACAGTCCAGCCCGAACTGCCAAGCCAGGTCCTCCTTGGACTGGAACCAAGCATCCTAGGACCGGTTTTAGGGTATGTCACCCTTCTTCAGCCAGGCTAGCTTGATTCCAGTGGCACAGTGAGCAACGGACCCACGTCTGGGCATACCCATCCCTCTTAGGGCGAAAAGTGTTACAGCAAACAAATGATGGACGGAATGCTGACAATGCAAACATTCTCCCCCAGTCCAAAGATCTGGGTTAAATCCATCGTTCTTTTGCCCACTACGCCACCCCAATTTGGACCCAGCCATATGCAAATCAGTCTTGACCCTGCACACAATGGGAACAGTCCAGCCCGAACTGCCAAGCCAGGTCCTCCCTGGACTGGAACGAAGCATCCTAGGACCGGTTTCAGGGTATGTCACCCTTCTTCAGCCAGGTTAGCTTGATTCCAGTGGCACAGTGAGCAAAGGACCCACGTCTGGGCATACCCATCCCACTTAGGGCGAAAAGTGTTCCAGCAAACAAATGATGGACGGAATGCTGACAATGCAAACATTCTCCCCCATTCAAAAGGTCTGGGTTAAATCCATTGTTCTTTTGCCCACTACGCCACCCCAGTTTGGACCCAGCCATATGCAAATCAGTCTTGACCCTGCACCCAATGGGAACAGTCCAGCCCGAACTGCCAAGCCAGGTCGTCCCTGGACTGGAAGCAAGCATCCTAGGACCGGTTTCAGAGTATGTCACCCTTCTTCAGCCAGGCTAGCTTGATTCCAGTGGCACAGTGAGCAAGGGACCCACGTCTGGGCATACCCATCCCACTTAGGGCGAAAAGTGTTACAGCAAAATGAGACACCTCATCAGCCACCACATTTTCACCACCAGGACTATGCCTGGCCCTGACCGCAAAATTAGTCCTAAGCTGACAGCCTACGAAATGCCTCAGCAAGCAGACCACTATTGGGCAATGCGCTGTCTCCAAATTCAAAGCTTGGATCACCGCATAATTGTCTACCCATAAAGTAATTTGCTTGTTGGCGAGTCACTCTTCCCATATGGTGAACACGACAATGATGGGGAAAAGCTCCAGTACGTCAACTTCTTGGTGATCCCTTTCTCATGCCAAGTTGCTGGCCAGTGGGCAGCGGCCCATGTAGAGCCCAAGATGGCCCTGAAGCCTTCACCCTAAGCTACATTGGTAAACAGTACTACCTGCCCTGCTAATACCCAGGGTTCCCACCAGATCAAGGTTCCATTGAGATTGGCTAGGAATGCTGCCCATAGTTGGAGATCCTCCTTCACCCCTTACGTCAGCCTGACCCTGTGCTGCCTCCTTTTCAGCCCTCTTGTTAACCATGGCAAACACCTGGTGAATGGCCTCCCTGGTGCTAGCATCTGGTTGGTGAAGTTGAGTTTCCTAGTAGTATTTACATATCCCCCAGTGTAGCCTTTTTCCTCCCTAGCAGTTTCTCTATCATGTGTTTGAGGTCACCTACCTTTGCTGATGTCAGCCTGCACTGGCCCTGCATGATATCTAACTCAATGCCCAAGAAGGACAGTTGCGTCATTGGGCCCTCCATTTTCTCTTGAGGCAGGGGTACCCCCAGCTCACCTGCCAACTCCACATACTGCCCAAATAGACCTGCACACTCAGCAGAGCCCGGTTTACCAATGAGCAAAAAGTAATCTAGGTAATGAATCTGTCCCCCTGCCGGGTGACGTTCCCCCAGAGCCCACTCTAGAAAGCTGCTAAAGACCTTGAAATATGCGTAGGAAATCTCACATCCCATCAGCAGACACCTATACTGGTATTACTCATCCCCTAGCTTGAAACCAAGTAAATTATAGCTTTCTGGGTGCACGGGTAGCAGGTGGAATGCTGATTCAATGTTGGCATTAGCTAGCAGAGACCCTTTTCCTTTTGTCCTGATCTGGTCTATGGTGTCATCTATAGTGGCATAGGACACTGAACAGATGTCCTGCTCCAGCCAGTCGTTGATCAACTCCCCAGCTGGGTGTGACAAGTAGTGAATGAGTGTAAACTGACCGGGCTCCTTCTTGGGTGCAAGTCATATCGGTGATACAACAAAATTGCTTCAAGGAGGCTCTGCATAGGGTCCGGCGACCCTCCCCAGGCAGACCACTTTGTCAACTTTTTGCCTAGCTCCAGACGGGTTGTCCCAAACTGACTTTAAGTTGCTGCTAACCTGATGAGTTAGGGGCCTTGGTATGGTATCGGGAACTCAAACATTAATCCTTTTGCCAGTAACTGTCTCTCCTTAACATTTGGATAGCTGCACAATAAACTAAGCAATGATGTAGTTTTTATGGGTGTGTGTAATAGAGTAGTAGACCAATTATGTGCTTCTGCTGCATTTACTCCTGTGCCCCTACATATTGTTGAAGGAGTTTTGGGAGTTTCTAGATACTGTAGCCCTCTTGCACTCAATGGCTGGGTGTGCCCTCCCGCATTTTCTACAGGTGTGCCGGAACTTACAGGACTGCCCCCATTTACAATCATCCTTGTCATACCTACTGTATGTCGTGTTGTGTCCTCTACCTGTCTTCTCTCCCACCTACACCTTTGGTTTGCTGTTATGCGGAATCCCATCCAGCCCCCCTTTCTGTCCTGCTCCCCAGAAAGACGTCTCCCTATTACTGACTCCCTCTCTAGCAGCCATCATGCGGGTCATATATCCTTCCACCTCCTGTTGGTCCCAGTCTATGCATATCCAGGTTTGCATGTTTACCCTGAAGACTTCATCATATAGGAGCCAAGCATCTCTTTGATATTTTTACTGTGCCTCATGCACTTTCTGTTCATGCAAGAACAAGGCTGCCATGCTTTGCAGGAACTTTTCAACAAATACGCTTGCTAGTGTCCTAAAAGCACATAGCCAATTCTCGATCTTTCACTCCACCCTCTGCTTCTGCCTTTCCCTCTTATCCTCATCTTTCTTGTCTTGTACTGTCAAGTCTAACTGTGCCTGGCGCACTTCTAACATGGTAAATACGTGTATATATTCTTTACGCCATATCCTCTCTTTCATGGCTAGTGGAATGAGGCTGGTCAAACCCGGCTACCTGGCTGTAACTGGTGAGTCGAACGGTGAAGGATTTATGTACTCACTAGCGGGATTGCCTTCCCCCACTACTGCTGCTCCACCCCTAACCCAGGCCTTTGTGGGATCAGGGGGAGCCTGTGGCTCTGGCTCTTTACTATCTCTGCAGCCTGTTTGCTTGCTAGCCTTCCCTGCTGCTTTTAAGGTACTCTGCTGGCCCCCCATATTAGATTGCCCTATGGCTGACCTTTCTTCCTGGGCTGCCAGCTGCGGGTCGCTTGCAGCCGTTGTGGCCATATGAGATGCCTGCTGCTCTATCCCTGTCATGGGGCTATGCCCTGCAAAAAATATGGGGGGCCAGGCAGTGCAAGCAGGCTCCTCTTGCCTGGCCATGGCCTCCATGGTGCGCAAGCGAAAGGGGGTGAGCTCTGTCTCCATAACCCTGGCCCACCGTGCCATTGCTCCCTGACCCACTGTGACTTGCTGTCCCAAGGCCCCTTGCACTGCTGCATTTAGTACTCCCACTTGCATTCCATAATTAGCAATCCCTCAAGACATCCCCCCGAAAGTAACTTGGCGAACTGCCATCATTAGGCTGCCCCACTGCCCCAGCCTAGCTGTGTACTTGTGGCTCACCGTTATCTCCAGTTTTGTCCCCAGTCTGTCGTGCTGCGAATCTTCTGGCTGCCACCGTACTGCCTACAGGTGCCGTCCATCCCCTGTGATCACTCTCTTCCTTGGTGTCAGATGCCCTTTCAGAGTGACCAGTTGTGTTGTAGGCCTCCTCTTTCCTTGAGGCCACACCTGCTGCTTCCTCGTAGGCCTCTCTGCCGTGGCCGACGTTCTGACTGCAAGCCTCCGGCTTCAAGGACCCTGAAGTTGGGGCCTACTGGCCTTCCTGCTGCCAGCTCCTGTCTGCTCCCTGGTAGTGTCCAGGTGGAGTGCCTCCAGCACTTGCTTGCTGCCCCAATCCTTGCCCCAACTTTTCACCAGGTTCCGTGCTCTCCCCAGCAGCTCTTGCAGGTCACTGTCCAGCTCTGGTCCTTCAAAGCTGTCCTGGCTCTCCGATGCACGCTTTGCCGGCTGTGCTCTCCCCTCAACATCCGCGTCTGCTTCTGTACCTGTTGGGCTTGTAATGTTCCCTCCCCGAGTCCCCAAGATGTGTGCCAGCACTTTGGGTTCAGGGATTCACCAGCGGGGAAGCAGCAAGGAAGGACCTTAGGAGCATCACGAGGGACGCACCTTGATGTAAGTTTGACTATAGGGGTCCCTCCCCTCCTCCTTCCCATGGGACATCCCTACACCTATAATAGGGTGTTCTGAAAATATCATGGTAGAGTTGGATTAGAGCCAGCCTACGTAAGTGGTTTTATCTTTGTCTCTTAGAGATAAGATAGAAGCCCCCCTCCTTTCTCACTTACGCCCTGATGAATGCCATGGACCCTCCTGGCCGTAGTGGCAGAAACATGTTGGCAACACAGATGGAGATGGGGTGCTAGACCCCCTAGTCTCCACCATTATTTTTAATATCGAGCACACTTTGCACTATTAAAATTTCACGCAGGACTGTGCATCGATTTTTAAACATCACTCACTCACTTTTTCAGCACGGGCCCCCACATTGTTTTAGAAGTGCCTCCCTGTCTCCAGGTGTAGGCCCGCCCTTTATCAAACGCGGTTTTTAAAGGGCGAGGACAGCCGATGATGAAGCATGACACCTGGTGGTGTGTGAGGCCAGTACATACATTTTTTGGAGATGTCCAGCACCACCTAAATCATCGGCAAAATGTGCCTCAATTTGTTGTGAGAATCAGACACTGAGTCAGGGTAGCTTCTTAGCCTACCCCGCAGCCTCCTGTTCCCTCCCCCTTTGAACAAAAGGGTTTCTGTGTATATTGATTCATGCTCTCTCACAAGAAGTTAATGCCCACTTTTGCGCTGCTCCCACAAGGGCTCCCTGCCTACGTCAGACCACCGAGTGTGGGGATGCCTTCACTCCAACCAATGGACTTGGCTCTTTGAAATGCCCAGTAATTTTGAACAGATTTTGCTAGCTGTGAGGGAAGTGTGCTCCAATGTGCTGGTCCTTTAACTGCAGGAACAGGGAAGCCACCCGATTGCTGTTGCTCGCCCTTTAAAAGGGCTGAGACCTTTCTGAGCGAGGGTGCGGCCAGCCAGTCTCCAGTTGCCTTCCATGGAGCAGGCACGATCCCGGAGCTCCTCCGCAGTAAGTCCTGGGATGAATTCCTCACAGGCAGCACATTCCACACCATGCCAATGCTCACCTCACAGCCTCCCCAGGCAACGCGTTTTTCACACAACGCTGCCTGCCCTGTCCAGAACTAGCTTCTTCACGGACAGCGTGCTCCTCTCCATGCTACTGTCCGCACCCAAAAGTACTCTTCATGGACAGCACGCTCTTTTCCACACTGCTGCCTGACTACACACCGCACATGGGCAGCATGCTGCCCTCATGACGCTGCCTGAACTAGGAAGCCAAAAACTTCATGGGTAGCACATTCCTTCCTCTCCACGCTGCTGCCCGACTACATAACACACATGTGCAGTGTGCTCCCCTCACGCCACTGCCAGCACAAAGCCACCACATACTTCACAGCAGTACATTCCTCTCCACGCCACTGCCGAACTACACACTGCACACGGGCAGCGCCCTCCCCCCACTCCACTGCAAACTTCACTGGCAACCTGCTACTCTCCACGCCACTGCCGGACTTTCTGCCACAGACATGCAGCACGCCCCCCTCACACCACTGCCTGAATACTCCAAATCTTCACGGGCAGCATGCTCCTCTCCAAGCCATTGCCTGACTTACAGGCAGCACACGGGCAGCACGCGCCTCTCCACGCCGCTTCTCTACATACCCGCCTCTCAAGGACAGAGCATGAGAATATCGGTCAAGCTGGTGTTCTTCCCGGCAGCGCTGTTTCTGCCAATATTCTTCCCTGCGACTTGACATGGCGGCGAAACCCACCAATGGCAAAGGCATGATAATGCCGGATTCCACTATAAAAGTTTCTAGGAACCCTCGTCGACTGGATCTTTATTACCTGCTGAGAAGTGTAAAGGGGAAAACAATGTATTTATAACAACTTAGCATGAATCAATTTAAGTAGTTCGGAAAGGATCACTGACTCCGAATTCCAGGCTTAGGGGTTTATTACAAAACCAAAAATAACTGAACATACAAACACCTCAAGACGAGGTTGTAAAAATACAAAGGCACTAATACAAAGTCCATCTTACGAACCAATCTAATCCGATATAGCATAAAGAGAATAAGTAATTCCAAAAATACTAAACAGGCAATAACTGCACCAACATCTATATTAGTCTTCATTAGTGGCTGTAAAGGAAATCCATTAATCTATCCCTACTCTATCCTAAAGTGGCATCCCTACTTAGCAATTTCCAAGCAAGATCGAGAAAAGGTGTCAGCTTGTGAAGACTTCCTAAGAAGTACACTCACGTTATATAGGTCAGAAGCCCAAATCACAAAATCTTTCTAAGTCTTTATCCTAAGAATCGATCGCTTCCTTCTATCCCCTAACGTCTCTCTCTGCTCCCTCTCTTCTCTCTGACACTTCTGCCTCTTCTCCCTCGGGGCACTGTCCCTAATACAAAATGCACAAACACACCCCCTGAAACACCTCCTCTGGCCAGGCACCTCTCGTAGGTAATTTTCCACCAAAACTTGTACTCGGTCCAGCGACGGTTGGTGTGTCCTTGGGTCTCAGGCTTCTTCAGCACAACTCCCAATTATCGGCATTCCTGAGGACTTTGTAACAGGTTTCCTCCATACCTAACTCCTAAAACAAAAGCGTTATTCTAACTAACGTGGACGATGTCCTTGCACCTGCAACAGAAGCATGAGAACAGAACAACCTTGCACGCACACAAATTTCGCTGACTGCCTCCAAATGAGAGCCTCACCAGGGGAAAATACGTTTCGGGCCTACATAAACCAGCTAACATAAGGAAAACGAATAGGCCTTTCTTAACACGAAAGAGTAAATACTCCATCTAGGCCTTTAACATCAAATTAAACACACATTTTAACATTACATCTATAAGCACTACATTTCGTCACATTTGAACACAATTAATCACCTTTACGTGTGCAACTTCAACATGATGCACATTAAATCTACTGCATTACATTACATATAGACTACTTCATTAAGCATTTGCAATAAACATTGAAAGTTACATAATTCATTCTAAATGCCATTTTACGTTTCATGAATGGCACTACTCATCCTAAAACTTCATTTAACACTGATTATTACAACACAAATTCTAACTAAGATTAACACACACATAAGAATAATTGCGGGTACGGACTATTCATGAATATAATGTACTCCTACAATTTTCAGAATATCACTGGGCTCTATCAGTACCCCCTCTGATGACTAGTGTCATCAACAAAATCACAACTCTCTGGAGAAAGAACCGACCTAAACAGAACTTGTAGCCAATCTTCCCTGTCGGAACCTTTCCAGATTCTTGATATTCTCATAATGACTGTCCTGCAGTCTAGACATCCTTACCTCTCTCTCTCTAAGGGATCTTTCGACTTGATTCGCCCTGTACCACTGATAAGCCCTCACAAAACCCCACAGACAAATCACACAGACCACGATTATAATGATAGGTCTCAAAATGTAACCAGGCTCGCAAACCAACTCCCCACTCTACCAAACCCTTTTCCAACTTTCTCCCAAACTCCCTCTTCAGTCAGATCCTGGATCTCATGATGAATCTCAGTGATGTTACTTATATACTTCTTCAGATCTTTACTATTATCTGGTATATAAGTACAGCACTCTTGCACTTTCAGCATTTTACAGACTCCGCCCTCTTTTGCCAATAAGACATCCAGAGCAAGACGGTTCTGCATCACCATTGTCCTTATCGACAACATCTCTCCATCAACAAGCAATAGTGATTTAGCTGTGTTCGTCGACAACTTGTCCACAACAGTCGCCAGCTTTCTAATCTTCACATCATTCAAAATCACTCCCAAACTTGATATTACAGCTCCAAAAATGTCTCCAATCACTCCTCCTGCACTTGCATCTCTCCTCACTTTAGAATGCATTCCTCCTTCCAGGAGTACTAGCTCCTCTACATGGTTAATCTTAGGGAAAACAGCTGCCAGGTAACAAGTAGCGTACCAATTGGCAGGCAATCTCACATAAGCGTTTTTCCCACATACAAAGTATACTGTTGGCACCACTTGTACCGGACCATGCAAAAAGTTCTTTGCTGACTCTTCCATGGTGAAAACGTGATCACACGCACTCTGTCCCACATAAATCTTATCATAATAAGTCTGGACACATTTCACACACAACTTCCCTTTTTGCACTAGATCTAATGCTATAGGGCCATAGCTCCCTTTCGCTCTGTGAGCCATCTCCTCCTTCGTCCAATCTAATGGACTTTCTCCAGTGTCACGTGTTTGTGTTAATTGTCTATATCTATCCTCCACCTGATCTACACATTTCTTTTCTATCTCTGTTAGTGAACATGTCTCGTGGCTCTTCCCATGAGAACCTCGTGTTGGCTCATTCCTGTTTTTCTGTCTGGAATACTTCTGAGACCCATCAGTACAAGAGGTAATGCATCTGGCCATTTCAGTTTTGTGGATGCACACACCTTTCCCAATCTTGACTTGATGTGCCATTCATTTGCTCAACAATTCCAGAAGCCTCTGGACAATAAGCACAGTGCAGTTTTTGTTCAATTTTAAATGCAGCACAGATTAATCAAATTATTTCATTATTAAAATGAGGGCCTCTATCTGATTCCAAAGTGACTGGAAAACCAAATCGCGGAACCAACTCCCTCAACAACAATTTGGCAACTGTAAGACTGTCATTTCTTCGAGTGGGAGAGGATTCCACCCATCTTGAGAAAAGGCTTACTAAGACAAGTATATATTTCAGTCCATTGCATGGGGGTAATTCAATAAAATCTAACTGTAATCTGGTGAAGGGCCCTTCTGCCTTTCCGATCTTTCCCCAGCTTACCACTGTCTTTCTACCTGGGTTCTGCTGTTGACAGGTTAAGCATCTTTGGCAAAGGCTCTCTGCGATTACCCTGAACTTCGGATTGTACCAACTCTGTCTAAATAGCCTGATCATTGAATCTCTTCCTATGTGTGTTGCTCCATGATACACTCTTGCCATTTTTGAAAGTAAACAATCTGGCATGACTGGTTCCATCTAGATACACCCATACCTCATCATGTGGTCTTTTTGTACAAGCTGCCTTTATCCAAATTTCTTTTTCTTTTTCCTCAACTTCTTCCTGCAATTGTCTAATCTCATCCCATGTTTCTGGTACTGAGAAAAGCATAAGTTGGCATCTGGTTTCACTCGTTTCAATTTTTCGGTTTATGGCCACTGTATTTTTAGCACAGTATTTAGCCACATTGGTCAGCATAATTATTGCCAGCAGTCACATAGTCATTTCCTGACCGATGTGCAGCACATTTTACAACTGCTATCTCTTTTGGCAATTGTAATGCTTCCAACAGATCCTTCACATTTTTGCTATTTCTGATAGGGGACCCTGAAGAAGTCAGAAATCCCATCTGCATCCAGAGCTGGCCAAAGTCATGCACAACCCCGAACCCATATTGGCTGTCCGTGAATATGGTTACCCTCCAATTTTTCTCCTTTTTACATGCCATTGTTAAGGCGACCAATTCAGCTACTTGTGCAGACTTGACCCCAGGTAAACAGGATGCTTCAATTACCCCAGATGTTTTACAAACAGCATATGCAGCACTTAGTCCTCCTTCTTGTGTCCTAAGGCAGGAACCGTCTACAAATAACTCATGGTCAGCCTCTTTCAAAGGTGACTCTTTTATGTCCGGGCGGGGCTTCGTGCATAACTCAGTCACGTCCAAACAATCATGATCACTTTCATCTTTCACTTCTTCATCGCAGGGGTCTGGTAATAGGGTGGCTGGGTTCATGATCATACACCTTATCACAGTCACGTTCTCAGCTACCAAAATCACTCTTTCATACTTTGTCAAACGACTAGGGGTGAGGTGCTGTGTTCTTGTTCTTGTCAAAAGAATCTCAACTGAGTGTGGAACAAAAACTTTTACCGGATGTCCCATCACTATCGATTCACTTTGCTCCAGACTCATACAAGTAGCAGCTACTGCTTTTAAGCAGCCAGGCAATGCTGAACCCACTGGGTCTAATGTGGCTGAAAAATATGCCACTGGAGGTCGACTCAATCCATGTCTCTGTGTTAAGACTGAAAGTGCACAATTTTCTCTCTCACAACAGAACAAAGCAATATCTTTTGAATAATCAGGCATGCCAAAAGCAGGAGCCTCACACAAACAATTTCTTAGTTTCACAAATGCCTCTATGCAGTCATCATTCCAGTCAATCGGATCTTTTGCTCTTTTCCGGATCATCTGTTTTTATGGCTTTGCTAACATCGAAAAACCATTAATCCATTGCCTACAGTATCCAACCACTCCTAGAAACATTCTCATTTCTCTTTGAGTCTGTGGCAATTGCATTTCTTTGATTATTTTTATTCTTTCCGGTGTTACTTTTCTAACTCCTCTTTCTATTTTATGCCCTAAATATCTAACTGCTCGTTGACAAAATTGTAACTTTTCTGGAGACACCTTGTGTCCTCCTTCAGCCAAATGATTCAGCAATGCAATTGTGTCTGTGACACAATCTTCGCATGTTTTTGATGCCACCAGTAGGTCATCAATGTACTGGACCAAAACAGATTTTTCAGGCATAATCAATGATTCCAACCATTTTTTCAAAATCTGATTAAAAATTGAAGGACTCTCTGTATACCCTTTAGGAATTCGACACCATGCGTAAATATGATCCTCAAACTTAAACGTAAAAAGATACTGGCTGTCTGGGTGCAAAGGAATAGAAAAGAATGCTTGGCACAAATCAATTACTGTAAACCAACCTGCATTCCAGGGTATCTGATAAAGGATCACTGCTGGATTTGGCACCCAGGCCCCACTGCTCACCTGCCGCCAACGGTGTGTCCACCAGTGGGCACACCACGTGCCCGTGCAAGCTCCAGGCCCAGGTCCCGCCACCATGGTATGTTCCACATCATGCGGACCCGCGCCGCAGACCAGCAGGTCCCACACATGACGCTGAGTCCTGAGGCATCAATGGCAGAGACCACATCAGTGCACACGTCATCATCGCAGGCTGCACATCCGCTCAGCAATTTCGGTGCCACTAACCCTGTGCAACCCCAGTCAGCGCCACGTGGTGGTAGGCCCATGACGGCCGCAAGGCTTCGGGTGCCACTAACCCTGTGCAACCCCAGTTAGCGCCACGTGGTGGTAGGCCCATGACGTCCGCATGGCTACGGGTGCCACCAACCCTGTGCGCAACAAGTCATGGGCCCTTTATGATTGAGTATCGTGGAACGTCCGTCATCCAGTCACTACCGGCAGTGGGGTATGTGACGTTGTCGGCCCCTTATATTGGTGGGGTCACATGGCCTGTGACGCCTGTGCCGGATGGGTGTGGTGTGTGTGCCCTCAGGGAGTGGCCGTGACATGCTGACAACTAGACCAGCGACCTGCAGACCACTAGCGTGTAAACCTGCGACTTGTAGCTAAGTGGCCCCCCCTCAGAGCATAAGCGGAGTGGTCTGGCCTGGCGTATGCCGGACCAGTGCAGGGCTTGCAACAATGACTCGGGGGCTCTGGGCGTGGTTAAGTCCATGTCCGGACAAGGAAGTGACTAATGC
>CAWUFW010031881.1:0-14801 GCA_963921515.1 Calotriton arnoldi | reverse complement strand
TGCACAATAAAGAAAAAATTAACTTTTTAGACATACACTTTTATGTCAAAGAGGGGGTTGTACAAAGCACCCTCTACAGGAAGGAAACTGCATGCAATGCAGTCTTGCATGCTGACAGTGCCCACTTACGTGCGGTCATCAACAACATTCCCTATGGGGAGATGCCAAGGTTAAGAAGGAACTGTAGCGAAGAAGACACCTACCATAGGAACATACTAGAATCCAAGAAAAGATTCCTCAAAAGAGGCTATAATAGACAAATCCTTGACAAAGCAACTGTAAAGGCACAACAACTTAAAAGAGAAGATACACTTTGTAACAAACCACGGGAAACGATTAAGACACAAAAAGACAAGGAAGTTAGGTTCGTTACCCGATACAATTTAAATAGTTGCAAAGTGTACAATATTCTAAAGAAGAATTGGAATATCCTGAGGGACATTCCTGGCCTAAACAAATGCTTGACAGACAGACCTTCTATTACCTATCGTAAGGGCAGGTCATTGAGGGATGCCCTTTGCCAGAGCCACGTTACCAATCAACGGGAAACTGGTTGCCACCTAAACCTCTCGGCTTCTTTACCTGCGGTTCCTGTAATGTTTGTTCATTTGGGAGAAATAAAATCACTGATTTCACTTACAATACTGTGAATCAGCACAGGATTGTACATTTCATTAATTGTAACACCACACATGTAATATACGTCTTGGGATGCAAATGTAACATCATTTATGTGGGAAGTACGATACGCCCACTAAAAATTCGAATTCAGGAACACCGCAGGGCAATACTTAACAAAGATAGTCGATACCCTGTGAGTGAACATTACATGGAAGTACATCCTGAAGACAATTCCTTTTGGTTCCATGGGATTGACCATGTTCCTCTAGGAATCAGGGGTGGCAACCAGGAGTTATTGGTGAGACAGAAGGAAGCGAAATGGATATGTCGCTTGCAGGCTACGAAAAGGGGTCACAATACCGATAGGGAATTGCATTATTTCCTTGGATAATGACTAAGACAAAGAGTTTCATTGTGGCTTGAGAGACCCCTTATCCATGTGTCAATGTTTCTGATGCACTTAGTGATATGTCAATATGTTTATTGACCAACAATGAGTATTTGTTAAATTTGTTACCTTTGTATTGCCCTCTTTTCCTAATTTGAATCTTTGCCCCTTTCTTTCTAATTTCCAAGTGTCCACTTTCTCTTCACTGTGACCTAATTATGAAAAATTTCTCAATAACATCAATATGTGATTAGTGATCCCTTGTCATCCATCTAACCATGGTATGACACGGAATGGAGTACTGTTTTTCTGCCTGATTGTCACACTTCATGTGCCAGAAATTGAACTTAATGTACTATAATATGGCCGATATTTGGGTTAGGCTTGTTTCTGCCTACCCTTTATATTACTTGATATGTTTACAAGAACACTAGACACACTCCAAGATGGCCGCCATACATCTCACGTATTGGTCTGCTTTTGATATCTGTTTCTATTGACCAACAATGAGTATTTGTTAAATTTGTTACCTCTGTATTCCCTTTTTTTCCTAATCTGAATCTTTGCCCTTTTCTTTCTAACTTCAAACTGTCCACTTTCTCCTCACTGTGACCTATTTTTGGAAAATTTCTCAATAACGTCAATATGTGAATAGTGATCCCTCGTCATCCATTTAACCACGGTTTGACACGGAATGGAATACTGTTTTTCTGCCTGATTGCCACACTTCATGTGCCAGAAATTGAACCAAATGTACTCTAATATGGCCGATATTTGGGTTAGGCTTGTTTTTGCCTACCCTTTCTATTACTTGATATGTCTGCAAGAATATTAAACACACTCCAAGATGGCCACCATACATTTCACGTATTGGTCTGCTTTTGATATCGGAATGGAATACTGTTCTTCTGCCTGATTGCCACTCTTCATGTGCCAGAAATTGAACCATATGTACTCTAATATGGCCGATATTTGGGTTAGGCTTGTTTTTGCCTACCCTTTCTATTACTTGATATGTCTGCAAGAATATTAAACACACTCCAAGATGGCCGCCATACATTTCACGTATTGGTCTGCTTTTGATATCTGTTTCAGACCGCATGGCCGTGACGTCATTGCGCTCACCGGCGACCATTTAAATAGCGATTGAATCTATGGCGCGAGTGTTTGTATCAACTTGTTGCCGGTTATTATGCCGTGTCATATTCGTGATTCCACGTAACGGTAAGCGTCGGCTTGTGCCTATGGGTGCGTGTACTAGATGGATTCTTGCATTATGTTTCCATTATCTTATGCTCTGTGATGTGCTTTCACTATTAACAATAGCGCATACACTACCTCAACATTTATGGGGGAGAGAGATGGAACTTTCATATGTCACTCTAGATAGCCTTTGTGTAATTGTTTGTCATCTATTAAGTTCTGGCCCCGCAACCACGAGGTATTTACTTGTGGTTTTACGTATAACGAAGTCCTGTTTTTATGTTCTGCGATGTGCCCTTACTATTTGTGATAGCGCATAGGCATTTTTTATTATTCTATGGCGGAGATATATTTACATCTTTTATGTTACTCTAGGTAACATCTCTGCTTTTGCCTGTCGCCTATCAAGCTCAGGCATCATAACCACGAGGTATTTACTAGTGGTTATACACAGAACCAAGCCCTGGTTTTTGTTAGTATTTGTGGCACATTTATCTCACTTACGAGTAACCCTGGGCAAAGCACTACGCTACGCTCGCGTAGTTTGCGAAGTTTGCGCTACTTCGCACAACGCGAATTGCACGTAGCACAGTGCAAACACGCGTAGCGTAGCGTAGCGTAGTGCAGCGGTCATTTTTTGCTTGCTCGCGGTCCTCAACGTCAAGTTGGCGACCGCGAGCAAGCAAAATGACATCCCGGCGAGACTTTTTCTCGCTCGCGATCAGCAACATCAAGTTGCCGATCGCGAGCGTGGAAAATAAACCTCCCGGCGAGATTCTCAACGCGGGAGGTCAGGTTTCTCATTGCGAGTGGTCGCGTATGCTCGCGACCGCTCGCGATGAGAAACTACCAGTCCGCGTTGAGAAAGCTGCCGCTCGAGTAAAAATCTACTCGAGCGGCAGTAAAAGACAGCTCGCACTGTGCAAGATGCCGTTTTCAATGATTGCACAGTGCGGACAAGCATCCGGCACTGTGCAATCATTGCGAACAGTGCACTACGCAGTTCGCGTAGTGCTACGCGTAGCTCGCGTAGTGCGAACTGCACTTTGCGTAGCTTCGCGTAGCGCTACTCGCGAACTACGCCCACCCTTAGTAATTTGTGCTCCCTCTCATCTAACAATGCCTGATTGCCCACATAGGGGATTTGGATCCATGAGTTACTTTTGTGTGGCACTGTATGTGCATCTGTGTAATTGGTATTCAGGCCTCATCATGTGTTGTGTGGTTGCCTGGGGACACTGGCACCCCCCCTCACCTGTTGTGTTTGTTGTGCAGTGTGGGTCTGCCTGTTTGTGCATCTGCACCACTGCATTGGCATATCTTTAGTGTGCTATTGGTTGTATGTTGTTTGGTGGGTTTGACCTGCTGTCCCTGGGACTCCTAGGTCATCAGTCAGCACAATGATCATTGTTTGTGTGTCCCATTGCTGCCATGGTATGTTATTTGTTCACCTCACATCTACAGTCTCCACAGGGTATCTACATTTGTGTGCCCATTGGTGCGAATATGTGGGTCTGCATTATGATGGTCACTTCTGTCATTGTGTCATTGATGGATGTTGACAGTGTCAGCCCCCATGGGTGATGTTTGTCTGCACATGGCCAAAGGTATGTCTTATTTGCACTGCACTGTTTGCCTCACCCAATCTATGTTGCTATGGGACACAGGCACTACTTTGCCACTGATGTGTTTGTTGTTCTGTGACCAGGAATCATCCATGCAGTTTGGCAGTTGCAGCTTTTTCTATGTCAACACTTACCTTTTGGTCACTGTGATGATGGGGGCTTAGACCCCATTGCCACAATGTGCAAAATGTGATTCAGCTATGGACCCCACACTTACTTTTTGGTCACTGTGAT
Source organism: Calotriton arnoldi (assembly GCA_963921515.1). Taxonomy (NCBI): domain Eukaryota; kingdom Metazoa; phylum Chordata; class Amphibia; order Caudata; family Salamandridae; genus Calotriton; species Calotriton arnoldi. The sequence continues at coordinate 10,730 of CAWUFW010031881.1, read as the reverse complement.
GATGGGGGCTTAGACCCCATTGCCACAATGTGCAAAATGTGCTTCAGCTATGGACCCCACACTTACCTTTTGGTCACTGTGATGATGGGGGCTTAGAGCCCATTGCCACAATGTGCAAGATGTGCTTCAGCTATGGACCCCACACTTACCTCTTTGGTCACTGTGATGATGGGGGCTTAGACCCCATTGCCACAGTGGTCATGGTCTGCTTGCATTGTGGGGGCCACACACATTTATGTGTGACACATGTGATAGGGGGTCACATTGTATGTTCAAAGTCATGTTCAGTGTTGTAGGCATTTGACACAGTCTACACACGCTTGTCATGGTGTTGGGGGGATGTCTTTTTGTTGCATTCGTTATGTTGGTGTGTGCTTGTTGTGTCATGCATTAGCCATCCTGTGAGTGGGGGTGTTGTTGGTGGTAGGTATCCTGCCCCCCATGTGTAGAGGTGGTAGTAGTGACAGGCATCTGGCACCCCCTGAGTAGGGGTGGTAGTGGTGGTGGGCATCCAGCCCCCATGGGTAGAGGTGGTAGTAGTGACAGGCATCCAGCCCCCATGGGTAGAGGTGGTAGTAGTGGTAGGCATCTGGCACCCCCTGAGTAGGGGTGGTAGTGGTGGTGGGCATCCAGCCCCCAGGGGTAGAGGTGGTAGTAGTGACAGGCATCCAGCCCCCCATGGGTAGAGGTGGTAGTAGTGGTAGGCATCTGGCACCCCTGAGTAGGGGTGGTAGTGGTGGTGGGCATCCAGCCCCCAGGGGTAGAGGTGGTAGTAGTGACAGGCATCCAGCCCCCCATGGGTAGAGGTGGTAGTAGTGGTAGGCATCTGGCACCCCTGAGTAGGGGTGGTAGTGGTGGTGGGCATCCAGCCCCCAGGGGTAGAGGTGGTTGTAGTGACAGGCATCTGGCACTCCCTGAGTAGGGGTGGTAGTGGTGGCGGGCATCCAGCACCCCAGGGGTAGAGGTGGTAGTAGTGACAGGCATCTGGCACCCCTGAGTAGGGGTGGTAGTGGTGGTGGGCATCCAGCCCCCATGGGTAGAGGTGGTAGTAGTGACAGGCATCTGGCACCCCTGAGTAGGGGTGGTAGTGGTGGTGGGCATCCAGCCCCCATAGGTAGAGGTGGTAGTAGTGACAGGCATCCAGCCCCCATGGGTAGAGGTGGTAGTAGTGGTAGGCATCTGGCACCCCTGAGTAGGGGTGGTAGTGGTGGTGGGCATCCAGCCCCCAGGGGTAGAGGTGGTAGTAGTGACAGGCATCCAGCCCCCCATGGGTAGAGGTGGTAGTAGTGGTAGGCATCTGGCACCCCTGTGTAGGGGTGGTAGTGGTGGTGGGTATCCAGCCTCCCAGGGGTAGAGGTGGTAGTAGTGACAGGCATCCAGCCCCCATGGGTAGAGGTGGTAGTAGTGGTAGGCATCTGGCACCCCTGAGTAGGGGTGGTAGTGGTGGTGGGCATCCAGCACCCCAGGGGTAGAGGTGGTAGTAGTGACAGGGCATCTGGCACCCCTGAGTAGGGGTGGTAGTGGTGGTGGGCATCCAGCCCTCCAGGGGTAGAGGTGGTAGTAGTGACAGGCATCTGGCACCCCTAAGTAGGGGTGGTAGTGGTGGTGGGCATCCAGCCCCCATGGGTAGAGGTGGTAGTAGTGACAGGCATCTGGCACCCCTGAGTAGAGATGGTGGTAGTGGTGGTGGGCATCCAGCCCCCCATGGGTAGAGGTGGTAGTAGTGACAGGCATCTGGCACCCCTGAGTAGGGTGGTAGTGGTGGTGGGCATCCAGCCCCCCATGGGTAGAGGTGGTAGTAGTGACAGGCATCTGGCACCCCTGAGTAGGGGTGGTAGTGGTGGTGGGCATCCAGCCCCCATGGGTAGAGGTGGTAGTAGTGACAGGCATCCAGCCCCCCATGGGTAGAGGTGGTAGTAGTGACAGGCATCTGGCACCCCCTGAGTAGGGGTGGTAGTGGTGGTGGGCATCCAGCCCCCCATGGGTAGAGGTGGTAGTAGTGACAGGCATCCAGCCCCCCATGCGGCAGAGGTGGTAGTAGTGGTAGGCATCTGGCACCCCCTGAGTAGGGGTGGTAGTGGTGGTGGGCATCCAGCCCCCCATGGGTAGAGGTGATAGTAGCGACAGGCATCTGACACCCCTGAGTAGGGGTGGTAGTGGTGGTGGGCATCCAGCCCCCCATAGGTAGAGGTGGTAGTAGTGACAGGCATCTGGCACCCCTGAGTAGGGGTGGTAGTGGTGGTGGGCAGCCAGCCCCCATGGGTAGAGGTGGTAGTAGTGACAGGCATCTGGCACCCCTGAGTAGGGTGGTAGTGGTGGTGGGCATCCAGCCCCCATGGGTAGAGGTGGTAGTAGTGACAGGCATCCAGCCCCCCATGGGTAGAGGTGGTAGTAGTGACAGGCATCCAGCCCCCCATGGGTAGAGGTGGTAGTAGTGGTAGGCATCTAGCACCCCCTGGGTAGGGGTGGTGTTAGTTGCTGGCATCCAGGCCCCTATGTGTATATGTGGCATTGGTGATGGCCATCCCGCCCCTATGGTGCTGCTGTTGCTGGTGTAAGTAATTTCTGCATCCCTATGTGTGTGTGTGATATGTCGGGTACGTGTACTTTGTTGTTGTGGTTGGTGTCTGACTTACCTTCTGCGCCGTACGCATCCGTGCCTGTTCCGGTAATAGATGTAGAATATTGGTAGGATCTGCACGATGGGATTCATGGTTGGTTCGTCTCGTGCGTCTTTCTCTTTGCTTCGCCTCGTCCTCGTCGTGTTCGTCTCGTGAGCCGTGGATCGTCTTGTGGCGCGAATCGGAGCTTATGTGCGCCTCTCCCGGATGTTTTGACGTGCCGTGCGAAGCGACGGGTTCGGCGCGTACGGAAAGCGCATCGTACTGGTCCGGCCGGACGGGGCTGCATTTTTGCTTCCGTGCGACTCGATTCTGCGTTTCCGGATCCGCATCGGTCGGAGAACAGGACCTGTATTGGGTGAGTACGACTGGGTCGGGATTTGGGCAGTTGTGCGCATCGTACTCTGCTCGCTCGGACGATGTGCGAATCGGTCGGGAAACAGGCATTCGCCTGGCTTTTTTCCCGGCTGAATGGTATTAGGTGCGCCTCCGACCGGGATCGGAATCGACCCCTAAATGTTATGAAAAAATAATATTTAATATATTAAATAATTTACAATTTGTTTACAAATTTATGTTAGTATAATATTTTTTTTATTAAACATTGTAATATTGGTTGCATATTTACAATAGTCTTATTGTAATTTAATATTTTGAAGGTGCGTACATCAAACAAACACATTTTAATATATATTAAATATTATATTTCTTGTTATTTGATATTATAATATTTAGTATATATTTTACAATTTTTTAAATATTTTTGTAATCTTTAATAATTTTTTTACAATAAATAAATATATACTTTTAATTGTTTGGAAGTTTTTTTATTATTTCTTCATTCTTGTCTATGGGGAGTCAGTCTTTTTTTCACTTTTATAACGCAGCCATTGTTTTTCCCTTTTTCTGACTTTTCTATCTGTTTAGTTTTTAGGTCATTTTACAAGATGGAACCTCGCAGTTGGGAGCTGTGTTTCGTCGGTTAAGGTAAGTTTGCTTTAATTCAATTTAAGGTACGTTTAGGGTAGGGGCGAGGCAGTAGTAGTGTAGTTGGATTTGTTTGTGCATTAATTGTTCATTTTTGGTGTAGTTAGGTATTATTTTGGTAGTTTAGGGGCCTATTAGGATGGCGGGCGGACTTTCGTCCGCCCGCCACCCTAGCAGTGCTGGGACCGGCCGCCAGTGGTGTGGCGGTCCTGCACCAGCGATTAGGATGCCACCGCCACCGTGGCATCCTCCATTCCCAGCATTGTGGCGGGCGGTGCACACAGCACCGCCCGCCACAATGCTGGGAATGCACTGTGTGCATTGTCATGCACAAGGTGACAGGCACCGCGCGGTGCCTGCCACCTTGTCCATGACAATGTAGGGGGGTACCATAGGTACCCCCATGTGCACCCCCCAATACCCTGTGGGCCCGCAACGGGCCCCAAACAGCAAACTCTGCACACCTTTTCGTGGTGGCATCGCCGCCAAGGAAAGGCTGCTTCCCGCACCCATGCTAATATGGATGGCGGTGTCTAGCAGACACCGCCACCATATGTAGCCCCTTTTCCGCCCGGTCGACTGGTCGACCGGCGGAAAACCGGCGGACGGTCTCTCCGTCCGCCGGGGTCCCCCCGCCATACTAATATGGCGGGCGGAGGGAAATGTAGGGTGGATCGCCACCGCCATGCGGGCGGTGGCGATCCGCCCTACATCGTAATGACCCCCTATGTGTTTTATGTGTTTGACGTAGAGCTGAAGAGAAGATGAGTGTTATGTAGTGTTAGTTATGTGTTGTTTAAATATGTTATGTTGTATTTAATGTTGATAATAATACGTGTGGGTTTGTACATGTTACTGTGGGAGGGTGTTCTTTTTTTTCTTTACATGTTTCCCGTTTCTTGACAACGCGTTTCTTTTTAAAAAAAACGAAAATGTATTTTGTTTCTTTTAAAGAAGTTACTCTTTTACATTTCCTTTTCTTTTTAGTGTTTGTTGGAGTGTTTTTTTTTTTTTTAAAGCCAATTTTCAGGTTTTTGAGGATTTCGTTATTGAGAGGATTGCGTTGTTGGAGCATTTTTCTAAAGTTGTATTTTTGCATTTTTGGGGGCTTTCTTTTCCGATGGATTCGTTTTGAATTTATCTATTATGGATTTGTTCATTTTCGAGGACCGTCTACTGCGATCTAACTGTAAGTTATTTTTTATTATTATGGGTGGGAAATGTTTTTGGTTATATTTGGTTTGTTTGTTTCTTTTTATTTTAATAATTATATTATGACATATATTTATATGTACGTTTTAATTTGTAAATGACATAATTATAATTATTAATTAAAAAATTATGTAGAATTATGTTGTTTAAATGTTTTGTGATTTTAAAATGCCTTTGATGTTTAGCATTGTTTTTTGTTTAAACTATAGATTTAGCAATCATGTCTAGGTATTCTAGCCCTTTGGTGTTTGGAAATAGTCTAGTTTTGTGTTGTAGGTATTCATACATTGTTTTTGTTTGTTTACTGAGTTTAGGGCCCATTTTAGGGGCCAATTCCGATTCGGGCCGGAAAACATACCGACCGACTCGGTACGGGAATATAGTCCGACCGACACGTACCGGCGCTGCCCGACCTGCGTAGTACGATGAAATGCATGTGAATCACGTCCGACTCGTACAAAACACAAGCCGAACGACCGAACCGCACGGAAACCAGCTATCCGGCCGGAAAACCACGCGAATCGAACCGTCCGACACACACCAGGAATGAACCCGACCGAAACGTACCCGCGAAATCCGACCCGCGCAGTACGATGCAATGCGTGTAAAACCAGACTGAGTCGCACGGAGCCCAAGCCGTACGACCGACACCCATACAAAACCCAGCCGAAGCAACCCAATACTCCGCGACCGACGCGTACGCCGCACATGAAACCTAGCAGAAACACAGCGTGAACGACACGGAGAGGCTCACACGAGACAACTACATCGTCCTACTCGGTCAGAAGAACGTCTCCTACATGCACAAAAAGTACAAAGGGAAAAATACAAAAAAAAGGGCCAAACAACCAATTACAAAGCCAATAAATACTGGGGGGGGGAAACATGGAACAAAGACACACCCACAACTCCACCCATATAAAGGCCACAAATCCCTACCATGATCCTTTGCAAATTCAACTGACCTGCCAGCAGAGAACACCATCAGACAGCAACCACAGACACACTCACAGCTCATCCATCACACAAGCCACACACCATTAGCACCTCAACAAATAGCACCCTCACATACACCCAGCAAAACTGACACTCACACACCCTCACTTGCACACACACACACATCAATCACCACCACCACCCATCACCATGCCCCCAAAGAAGAATCCAAAGTTCCTAGACAGTGAATTGGAAGTCCTGGTAGATGAGATCCTCAGGGTAGAGCCACAGTTGTTTGGTACATTGGTCCAACAGACCCCCATGTCGCAGAAAACCAAGATGTGGGAGAGGATCGTTGACAGGGTGAACGCACAATCACCATGTTTGCGCACAAAGGAAGACATCCAGAACAGGTGGTATGATGTGCGCAGGAGGGTCAAGGACCTACTAAAGAAGGATTACATCTTGAGTCAGCGCACCAGCAGTGGCCCTCCTGCCAAACCACTATACCTCAGGCCCTGGGAGGAGCAGGTGTGGGCCATCCTACCACCAGTGAGCGTATATGGACTATCAAACATCCCAGAGCCTGGTGAGTACACAACTAATACACCCAATATTGTGTGACAATACACACACATCACTGTCAAGGGGATAGTAAAACCATGCACCCTTAGCAAATCCACAGCAAACAAAAGATAATCATCCCAAGATGTGTATGTTAGTCAGAGAAACACAATACCTGCCATCTCATAGTGATATGTAACTGTGTCATGACATGTACAAACCTAACAACAAATAGAGCAAGGCAGTGGCACAAATATAACAAACAAACAGTCAGATATGTTGCCACCACTAGAACACCACCTCACAGGGAAGCTCACTGAAAGGAAGGAATTCTGTGTATGCTGGTGAAGTCAGTGTAGCCAATAGCATGATGGGAGTGGTAGTCACAGATATTGGTCACCCTCACAATTGGCCCATCAACACCACTCTGAACCATGCTCACATCACAGGGAGTTGAAAAGAACTGACAAGATGGCTGACACTGGGTACTGCTGTGGGGAGCACAAGGCCCTGCTGGGAACTGTGCAACAACCAACAGCAGGACACCACTGACTGACATCCTGAAAGCCAACTTGCACTCCCTGCAATGGAAGCACGTTCCATGGTGGGATATCTGGCTGGGTGGGAAGTAGGACTGACAGCTCTGACCATAGTTACCAGCAGCTTTACTCACACACCCCCTTAACACAAACTCCACAGAACTCACCTGGGAGAATGCATTGCCTCACACTCTAATTAAATATCCCACAAAGAACTACCACACTGGGTTATGCTGTGTGAAGCACAGGGACACTTTTGGGACTCGTAGCCAAACAAACGCCAGGACAACACTGTCAGCCATCCTGTCAGCACAGGCACACTACCCCACAGGGAAGCAGAGTCAAAAGGAAGGAAGTATGGGCATGCTGGGAAGGGGGTGTAGGCAATAGCATGATGGGAGTGGTAGTCACAGCTCAACATCCCCCACCCACATGGCCCAGCAAGCTCACACTGAAGCATGCACACCTCACAGGGAGTGAAAAGCCACTTCAAAGATGTCTGACAATGGTGCTCTGTTGTGGGGAGCACAAGGCCCTGCTGGGAACTGTGCACCAACCAACAGCAGGACACCACTGACTGACATCCTGAAAGCCAACTTGCACTCCCTGCAATGGAAGCACGTTTCATGGTGGGATGTCTGGCCTGGGGGGAGGAGGAGTGCCAGCTCCGACTATAGCTACCAGCAAGCCCTTACACACACACCACTTCCACTAACTCCAAACAACACACCTGGGACCGTGCTCTACAAGAGAGTGAGTGAAAAGCCACTTCCAAGATGTCTGACACTGGTCTCAGCTGTGGGGAGCACAAGGCCCTGCTGGGAACTGTGCACCAACCAACAGCAGGACACCACTGACTGACATCCTGAAAGCCAACTTGCACTCCCTGCAATGGAAGCACGTTCCATGGTGGGATATCTGGCTGGGTGGGAAGGAGGACTGACAGCTCTGACCATAGTTACCAGCAGCTTTTCCCACACACCCCCTTAACACAAACTCCACACAACTCACCTGGGAGAATGCATTGCCTCACACTCTAATTAAATATTCCACAAAGAACTACCACACTGGGTTATGCTGTGTGAAGCATAGGGACACTTTTGGGACTTGTAGCCAAACAAACGCCAGGACAACACTGTCAGCCATCCTGTCAGCACAGGCACACTAACCCCCAGGGAAGCAGAGTCAAAAGGAAGGGAGTATGGGCCTGCTGGGAAGGGGGGTGTAGGCAATAGCATGATGGGAGTGGTAGTCACAGCTCAATATCCCCCACCCACATGGCCCAGCAAGCTCACACTGAAGCATGCACACCTCACAGGGAGTTAAAAGCCACTTCAAAGATGTCTGACAATGGTGCTCTCTTGTGGGGAGCACAAGGCCCTGCTGGGAACTGTGCACCAACCAACAGCAGGACACCACTGACTGACATCCTGAAAGCCAACTTGCACTCCCTGCAATGGAAGCACGTTTCATGGTGGAATGTCTGGCCTGGGGGGAGGAGGAGTGCCAGCTCCGACTACAGCTACCAGCAGGCCCTTACACACACACCACTTCCACTAACTCCAAACAACACACCTGGGACCGTGCTCTACAAGAGAGTGAGTGAAAAGCCACTTCCAAGATGTCTGACACTGGCCGCAGCTGTGGGGAGCACAAGGCCCTGCTGGGAACTGTGCACCAACCAACAGCAGGACACCACTGACTGACATCCTGAAAGCCAACTTGCACTCCCTGCAATGGAAGCACGTTCCATGGTGGGATATCTGGCTGGGTGGGAAGGAGGACTGACAGCTCAGACCATAGTTACCAGCAGCTTTTCTCACACACCCCCTTAACACAAACTCCACACAACTCACCTGGGAGAATGCATTGCCTCACACTCTAATTAAATATCCCACAAAGAACTACCACACTGGGTTATGCTGTGTGAAGCATAATGTCACTTTTGGGACTTGTAGCCAAACAAACGCCAGGACAACACTGTCAGCCATCCTGTCAGCACAGGCACACTAACCCACAGGGAAGCAGAGTCAAAAGGAAGGAAGTATGGGCATGCTGGGAAGGGGGTGTAGGCAATAGCATGATGGGTGTGGTAGTCACAGCTCAACACCCCCACCCACATGGCCCAGCAAGCTCACACTGAAGCATGCACACCTCACAGGGAGTGAAAAGCCACTTCAAAGATGTCTGACAATGGTGCTCTGTTGTGGGGAGTACCAGGCCCTGCTGGGAACTGGGCACCAACCAACAGCAGGACACCACTGACTGACATCCTGAGAGTCAACCTGCACCCACTGCAAGTGTGGCATGCTTCATGGTGGGATAACTGGGCTGGGGGAGAAGGAGGTCCGGATGTCAACCAAATACCACCAATGCTGGTCATGCACACACCTCAACATCCACATTGAAATGCATCAGGTTGGCAGGACAATGAGCCACACCAATATCAACCTCTGACTGTGACAACTTAGGACAATGCAATGTACAGGGCCGCATCCAGAGGTACAGTCACAACTGTCATGTGTTTGAACCATTGATGCCTGCAGAAACATAACATACATTGTGTGTCTCTTCCAAAAACAGGTGATGATGGGGAAACAGCAGCAGATGAGGAGGAGTCCCTGTCCCAGGCTCCGGGGGACCCTGAGCTCTCTGGTGTGGAACTGCCTCTGCCCTCATCGGATGGCGAAGACCAACCTGGTACCTCCGGTGTGAGTCATCATGCAGCACCAGCAGGACCACCATCTGCACCCCCTACACCCATTCCTCCAACATCTGCCAACACACAGACCACCCCCGCCGACATGGACAGACCAAGGACACTGAATGACAACAGCAGAGGGACCACAGCCCACCGTGAAGCAACGGACAACAACCCCAGTACCAACCCCCAAGGGGGCCTAGGGTCACCTGTGCGTGCCACGGCAGCTCCAGCACGTGTGTCCAGGGGTGGTGGGAGGGGTGGTAGGCAGAGGTCGCTGTTTGCAGAGGGGTCTGGACTGCATGATGACCCACAACTGGCACGCATTGCTGAGGTGTACCAGAATAGCACCGGAGAGGTCAGCCAGGTAGTGGGGATCCTCAAGGACATTCAACAGCAGCAGGCTGCCCATCATGCCCGCTTGGACTCCCACATGTCCCGTGTGGAGACACACATGTCCAGTGTGGAGACACACATGTATGGCATGGAGTCCAAGTGGGACACATTGGAAGAACTGACAGCGGTGCAGAGGGACATATTGACATGCCTCCGCCAGATTAGCACAAACATGTCCACACCTCCCTGTGTGCCCACAACATCTGGTGCCGCAACAACTGCAACTGCCACAGGGAGGGAGGATGACTCTGGTGAAGAGTCCTCTGCACCGCAGCGGCCTGCACATGAGGGTCCCCCCAGAAAGAAGAGGGGTCGTCCGAGGAAGGACAACTGAGAGGCCGATGGCCATGTACATCCCCCAGGAACCCAACACCTGCTCTGGAAATTCTCCTTTGTGTGCAAACTGTTCACCCTGTCGAATGCAACACAACTCTCCCACATGACATGGGGAGTTTAAGTTGGACTAATGTATCAGATGACTGTGGACTTTACTCAGGACATTTCTTCTACCAACACTTCCAACTCATCTGGGAACTTTGGATTCCAATACCAATGTAGTGGTGAGCCTCAACAAGGCCTACCAGTGCTTAGGGGTTCTCCCTTCCTTGCACAGAGTCCTCAGACCAATAGGAAGAAGTTGGCACAGAAACTGGAATAGAAAAGACAGAGTTTATTAAACCTCATGAGGTGGAGCTACATTCACACAGCACCCTTCGGTAATGCATGAAGTAGCACACTGAATGGAAGGACCTTGGTCCTTTTATACCCACACAG
>CAWUFW010031880.1:0-14802 GCA_963921515.1 Calotriton arnoldi | reverse complement strand
TGTACTTCGTTCAGTTACATTATTGCTATTCATGATATCCCAGCAGAAGGTTTTTCACATGGTAAAATCACCTTAGAATACACCACAATTCCTAAAATTAGTATGGTACCATCAACAAATAAATTCTAATGTAACTAAAGCCTGTTATCACCCTTTATAGTTCTCCTTTTGGTGACCCTCAAAATCTTCTATTCACTACAATGCATTTCAATGAGGTACTATCATTTATATTGGTCCCAAGATGGCTGCCAGCAATTCCAGGATGAAGTGCTGACAGCCAATCAGATCTCACGATGACATGTGTGGTTAGGCTCCGCCCAGATATATATGCGACTTTACTTTTGATTTTCTCAGGAACTACTGAATGGATTTACACCATTTAAGCAAAAGGCACGACACTGAACCAAGGGCTACCTCTTTGCTAAATTTGGTGTAATTCCGTTCAGCAGTTCGGGCTGTAGCTGCGACTAAAGGTTCCTATGGAAAAATGAATGGGGAAAACGTGTTTTGGGACCCCCCTTTTTTCTCGGCCCCCGCTTGACGTATCTCCCCGAGACTTTCAGGATAGGAGCGGACCGGAGCGCCCCAACAAGTTGGAAACTTTCACGAAGATTCGTCAACCGGCGCCAACGTTATTTCAAATAGAATGTCGCGGATTTCCTATGGATAATAGGTTTTAACTATAACTATCTACTGGCGACCGCCAGTAGATAATATATATTCACTGAAAAACCATAGGTTTTAGGACAGTTATAGTTAGTTGGACATTTCACTCGTACAAAACCATAGAAATTCCCCCGTTATAGTTAGTTCAGCTAACTATAACTCGCGCCCCGCAATGCACTGCTGATGACGTCACATATTACATCACTCATGACATGGTCAGTGACATCACTGATGACATCACTGATGACATCTCAAATGACATCACTGATGACATCATCCAGTGACTGTGTGTTTCTGTAAAGTTTAAATATGTTTAATATATATAGGGAAAGGCGTATTGAAGAATGATTGGGTGTATAAGTGTCTGAATGGATGATTTAGTACGTGAGTGACTGACTCTACAAGTGAGTGATTAAATGTATCTTACTGAATGCATGGGTTAGTGACTAAACTGTGTGAATGTCTGTATCCGTCTGTCTGTTGGTTTGTAAGTGGCTGCATGGCTTTCTGAATAACTACATGAGTGTCTACATGGGTTATTGATTGATTGTCTGAGTATCTGTATGGGTGCCTGAGTGTTTGTGTGGGTGGGGTGTGTGTGACTCTGTGCATAGATGTGTGAGTTGGTGATTCACTGGGTGCATGGTTTCAAGAGTGCATCTGTGATGGACTGTATGGGTGGGTGAGTGTGTGTGTTAGTGATTGAATGTATATCTCAGTGGTACATGTGTGAGTAACTACATATGTGAAAGGCAGTATATATGTGTGTTGGAGTATATAAATGGCTATAAGTGAGAGTGTGTGATTGTGAGAGTGGCTGTATGGATGAGTGTGTACTTGTATCAGTGATTGTATAAGAGCGTAAGAATGTGCTAGTATTTGTATGAGTAAGTGAGCTGGTCTGTGTATAACTGTATAGGTGAGTAAATGGGTGTGTGATTAAGTTTTTTGCATGACTGACTAGGTGTGTGAGTACCTCTATGGATGAGTGGCGGTGTGTGAGTGTTTATATGGGTGTATGAGTGCATATGATAGTCCTGTACTGAGTGACTAAGTATGAGTGACTGTACGGGTGAGTGAGTGGATGTGTGTGTAGACCTAAGAATCAGTGAGTGGGTATGTAGTTTTTGGTGTTGGAGTGTCTATGGTTTTGAGAATGGCAGTCTGTAATTTAGAGTGGGTGTATCAAAAGTTATATTAGGGTGTGAGAAGATGCATGAAATTATCACATGGATGATGTCATCTGTGATGTCATTTGAGATGTCATCAGTGATGTCATCAGTGATGTCACTGACCATGTCATGAGTGATGTAATATGTGACGTCATCAGCAGTGCATTGCGGGCGCGAGTTATAGTTAGCTGAACTAACTATAACGGGGGAATTTCTATGGTTTTGTACGAGTGAAATGTCCAACTAACTATAACTGTCCCTAAAACCTATGGTTTTTTCAGTGAATTTCAAAGGTTTTTTAAATGCTAATTTCTAACTATAACGTGTCTGAAACCTATGGTTTTTTCAGTGAATTTCAAAGGTTTTTTAAATGCTAATTTCTAACTATAACGTGCCTGAAACCTATGATTTTTTAAGTGAATTTCAAAGGTTTTTTAAATGCTAGTTTCTAACTATGCCTACAGAGGTAGGACATGTGAAGAAAGAAGAAAAACGCACAGAAAGAAGCAAAAGATGTGCAGAAAGAACCAACAGAGGAGCAGAAAGAGGCCTTGTTGCAAAATCATCCTGTGCCCACAACTTTTTCAGACGGGTACTGGTGGTAACTGACTCTGACTAACCAGAGCCAGTGCTATGCTAAAAGACACTTAGAATACAGTGAAAACACCTACATACACTAGGGAACACTATGCGTTGGGGTACCCCTGTGATTAGCATGACCTCCTCTGCAAGTCCCTAGTACATAATAGGGCAGGGGATTAAAACTACCTCTTAAAACGCGCTACAGGGTGCGTTTGCACAGTGGTGAAGGGAGGGGGCCTGAGGTGACATGTGTGCAAACGCACCCCGTGGCACATTTTAAGTTGCGGGATTAAGTCCCTTGAATTCTGAGGGTCCCTGGGGCCCAACTAGCCCCCAGGTACCTACAGTTAGGACCACAGAGCTGAGTTGCAGAGAGGCGTTCCGAGGCCACGCACCTTTTTTCACCTCTCTGCAACGCAACTCTGTTGTGCTTACTGAAGGTACCTGGTGGGCTAGTTGGCCCTCAGGGTCCCTCAGGATTCAAAGGGAATTAATTCCCCAACTTAAAACGCACCACAGGGCGTGTTTGCGCACCTGTCACCTGAGGCCCGCCCCTCCCTTCACCACTGTGCAAACGCGCCCCGTGGTGCGTTTTAAGTTGGGGGATTAGGTCACCTTGAATCCTGAGGGTCCCTGGGGCCCAACTAGCCCACTAGGTACTTCCAGTAAGCACCACAGGCCTGCGTTGCAACGCCTGTAACAAATTGTGCAGTTGTGTTTAGGTAGTGAAGCGGGTCGTGCTGGGGGTAGTGTTTTAGGGTTTAGGGTAGTGCAGTGGTGTTTGTGTAGTGTAGGGGGTCATGCTGGGGGTAGATTTAGGGTTTAGGGTAGTGCAGTGGTGTTTGGGTAGTGTAGGGAGTCGTGCTGGGGGAGTGTTTTAGAGTTTAGGGTAGTGCAGTGGTGTTTGGGTAGTGTAGGGGTCGTGCTGGGGGTAGTGTGTTAGGGTTTAGGGTAGTGCAGTGGTGTTTGGGTAGTGTAGGGGTCGTGCTGGGGGTAGTGATTTAGGGTAGTGCAGTGGTGTTTGGGTAGTGTAGGGGTACTGCTGGGGGTAGTGTTTTAGGGTTTAGGTTAGTGCAGTGGTGTTTGGGTAGTGTAGGGGTACTGCTGGGGGTAGTGTTTTAGGTTTAGGGTAGTGCAGTGGTGTTTGTGTAGTGTAGGGGTAGTGTTTTAGGGTTTAGGGTAGTGCAGTGGTGTTTGTGTAGTGTAGGAGGTCGTGTTTTAGGTTTAGAGTAGTGCAGTGGTCTTTGGGTAGTGTAGGAGTCGTGTGGGGGTAGTGTTTTAGGTTTAGGTAGTGTAGGGGTCATGCGGGGGGTAGTGTTTTAGGGATTAGGGTAGTGCATTGGTGTTTGGGTAGTGTAGTGGGTCATGCGGGGGTAGTGTTTTAGGGTTTAGGGCAGTGCAGTGGTGTTTGTGTAGTGTAGGGGGTCATGCTGGGGGAGTGTTTTAGGGTTTAGGGCAGTGCAGTGGTGTTCGGGTAGTGTAGGGGGTCGTGCTGGGGGAGTGTTTTAGGGTTTAGGGCAGTGCAGTGGTGTTCGGGTAGTGTAGGGGTCGTGCTGGGGGAGTGTTTGAGGGTTTAGGGCAGTGCAGTCGTGTTCGGGTAGTGTAGGGGTTGTGCTGGGGGTAGTATTTTAGGGTTTAGGGTAGTGCAGTGGTGTTCGGGTAGTGTAGGGGTCGTGCTGGGGGTAGTGTTCTAGGGTTTAGGGCAGTGCAGTGGTGTTTGGGCAGTGTAGGGGGTAATGCTGGGGGTGGTGTTTTAGGGTTTAGGGCAGTGCAGTGGTGTTCGGGCAGTGTAGGGGGTCATGCTGGGGGTGGTGTTTCAGGGTTTAGGGCAGTGCAGTGGTGTTCGGGCAGTGTAGGGGGTGGTGTTTCAGGGTTTAGGGCAGTGCAGTGGTGTTCGGGCAGTGTAGGGGGTCGTGCAGGGGTGGTGTTTCAGGGTTTAGGGCAGTGGTGTTCGGGCAGTGTAGGGGGTCGTGCTGGGGGTGGTGTTTCAGGGTTTGGGGCAGTGCAGTGGTGTTCGAGCAGTAAAGGGGGTCGGGCTGGGGGTGGTGTTTCAGGGTTTAGGACAGTGCAGGGGTGTTCGGGCAGTGTAGGGGCGGGTGCAGGGGGTGGTGTTTCAGGGTTTAGGGCAGTGCAGTGGTGTTCGGGCAGTGTAGGGGGTGCTGCAGGGGGTGGTGTTTCAGGGTTTAGGGCAGTGCAGTGGTGTTCGGGCAGTGTAGGGGGTCATGCAGGTGGTGGTGTTTCAGGGTTTAGGGCAGTGCAGTGGTGTTCGGGCAGTGTAGGGGTCGTGCTGGGGCTGGTGTTTCAGCGTTTAGGGCAGTACAGTGGTGTTCGGGCAGTGTAGGGGGTCGTGCTGGGGCTGGTGTTTCAGGGTTTAGGGCAGTGCAGTGGTGTTCGGGCAGTGTAGGGGTTGTGCTGGGGCTGGTGTTTCAGGGTTTAGGGCAGTGCAGTGGTGTTCGGGCAGTGTAGGTGGTCGTGCTGGGGCTGGTGTTTCAGGGTTTAGGGCAGTGCAGTGGTGTTCGGGCAGTGTAGGGGGTCATGCTGGGGCTGGTGTTTCAGGGTTTAGGGCAGTGGTGTTCGGGCAGTGTAGGGGTCTTGCTGGGGCTGGTGTTTCAGAGTCTAGGGCAGTGCAGTGGTGTTCGGGCAGTGTAGGGGGTCTTGCTGGGGCTGGTGTTTCAGGGTTTAGGGCAGTGCAGTGGTGTTTGGGCAGTGTAGGGGTCGTGCTGGGGGTGGTGTTTCAGGGTTTAGGGCAGTGCAGTGGTGTTTGGGCAGTGTAGGGGGTCATGCTGGGGCTAGTGTTTCAGGATTTAGGGAAGAGCAATGGTGTTCAGGCAGTGTAGGGGGTTTTGCTGGAGGTGGTGTTTCAGGGTTTAGGGCAGTGCAGTGGTGTTCGTGCAGTGTAGGGGGTGGGTTTCAGGGTTTAGGGCAGTGGTTTTCAGGCAGTGTAGGGGGTCTTGCTGGGGTTGATGTTTCAGGGTTTAGGGCAGTGCAGTGGTGTTCGGGCAGTGTAGGGGGTCGTGCTGGGGGTGGTGTTTCAGGGTTTAGAGCAGTGCAGTGGTGTTCCGGCAGTGTAGGAGGTCGTGCAGGGGGTGGTGTTTCAGGGTTTAGGGCAGTGCAGTGGTGTTCAGGCAGTGTAGGGGGTCGTGCTGGGGGTGGTGTTTCAGGGTTTAGGGCAGTGCAGTGGTGTTCGGGCAGTGTAGGGTGTTGTGCTGAGGGGTGGTGTTTCAGGGTTTAGGGCAGTGCAGTGGTGTTCGGGCAGTGTAGGGGGTCGTGCAGGGGGTGGTGTTTCAGGGTTTAGGGCAGTGCAGTGGTGTTTGGGCAGTGTAGGGGGTCATGCAGGGGGTGGTGTTTCAGGGTTTAGGGCAGTGCAGTGGTGTTCGGCCAGTGTAGGTGGTCTTGCTGGGGGTGGTGTTTCAGGCTTTAGTGCAGTGGTGTTCGGGCAGTGTAGGGGGTCTTGCTGGGGGTTGTGTTTCAGGGTTTAGGGCAGTGCAGTGGTGTTCGGGCAGTGTAGGGGGTCTTGCTGGGGCTGGTGTTTCAGGGTTTAGGGCAGTGCAGTGGTGTTCGGGCAGTGTAGGGGGTCGTGCTGGGGCTGGTGTTTGAGGGTTTAGGGTAGTGCAGTGGTGTTCGGGCAGTGTAGGGGGTCGTGCTGGGGCTAGTGTTTCAGGGTTTAGGGCAGTGCAGTGGTGTTCGGGCAGTGTAGGCGGTCGTGCTGGGGCTGGTGTTTCAGGGTTTAGGGCAGTGCAGTGGTATTCGGGCAGTGCACGGGGTTGTGCTGGGGCTGGTGTTTCAGGGTTTAGGGCAGTGCAGTGGTGTTCGGGCAGTGTAGGGGGTCGTGCTGGGGGTGGTGGTTCAGGGTTTAGGGCAGTGCAGTGGTGTTCAGGCAGTGTAGGGGGTCATGCTGGGGCTGGTGTTTCATGGTTTAGGGCAGTGCAGTGGTGTTCGGGCAGTGTAGGGGGTGGTGCTGGGGGTGGTGTTTCAGGGTTTAGGGCAGTGCAGTGGTGTTCGGGCAGTGTAGGGGGTCATGCTGGGGGTGGTGTTTCAGCGTTTAGAGCAGTGCAGTGGTGTACGGGCAGTGTAGGGGGTCTTGCTGGGGGTGGTGTTTCAGGGTTTAGGGCAGTGGTGTTCAGGCAGTGTAGGGGGTCTTGCTGGGGGTAGTGTTTCGGGGTTTAGGGCAGTGCAGTGGTGTTCGTGCAGTGTAAGGGGGTCGTGCTGGGTGGTGTTTCAGGGTTTAGGGCAGTCCAGTAGTGTTCGGGCAGTGTAGGGGATCGTGCAGGGGGTGGTGTTTCAGGGTTTAGGGCAGTGCAGTGGTATTCGGGCAGTGTAGGGGGTCGTGCTGGGGGTGGTGTTTCAGGGTTTAGGGCAGTGCAGTGGTGTTCGGGCAGTGTAGGGGGTTGTGCAGGGGGTGGTGTTTCAGGGTTTAGGGCAATGCAGTGGTGTTCGGGCAGTGTAGGGGTCGTGCTGGGGCTGGTGTTTCAGGGTTTAGGGCAGTGCAGTGGTGTTCGGGCAGTGTAGGGGGTCTTGCTGGGGGTGGTGTTTCAGGGTTTAGGGCAGTGGTGTTCGGGCAGTGTAGGGGGTCTTGCTGGGGGTGGTGTTTCAGGGTTTAGGGCAGTGCAGTGGTGTTCGGGCAGTGTAGGGGGTCTTGCTGGGGGTAGTGTTTCAGGGTTTAGGGCAGTGCAGTGGTGTTGGGGTAGTGTTTTAGGGTTTAGGGTAGTGCAGTGGTGTTAGTGTAGTGTAGGGGGTCATGCTGGGGGTAGTGTTTTAGGGTTTAGGATAGTGCAGTGGTGCTTGTGTAGTGTAGGGGGTCGTGCTGGGTAGTGTTTTAGGGTTTAGGGTAGTGCAGTGGTGTTTTTGTAGTGTAGGGGGTCATGTTTTAAGATGCAACGCTCCAATACCTGACCAGTCTGCACTACATAAAACTGCAAAAAACTAAAAATAAAAAGTGTTTTGCACACTTTTGTCATTGGGCTATATGTGGGCTACATCTGGGTAATATTTGTGCTACATTTGGGCTCTTTTTTCACTGGTGGCCATCTTGGAAGACTTCTTTGTTATGAAGTTTCCTAATTTCCTCATTTACTGCAGTCTCCTCAGTAGGAAATGCTTTCAGTTTTTTACTTTGATTCCATCAAGAAGGCATTCAGATGTGTCACACATTTGCCATAAATTCAGAATGTTATTACTCTAGTTGTTCATTAGATCACTGTAGTAAAGCTACTGCTCACCAAGGAGTTAACTGGAAGTCTACTGCTGGTATTGAAAGTGATTGTTTCAGTCTGCATGTCAGAATTTTCTAATGAAATAGAAGAGGATTTGAGATCTCACTTAAAACATGCACTAAATTTTCTTTTTGCAGCACTAACCATAATTTCTATGGCAAAATGAACCCCCTCATTTTGTTCCTTTTAAAATTAAATGTTTTAAGTGTTACCAGTTTATTCCAATCAAGATGGCTTCAGGTGTGCCATACTTTTGTCATAAGTTAGACTGTTAGCGCTCTAGTTGTTCTTTAGAACACTCTGGGAAGCTGCAGTAGAACACAAAGGCATCAACTGACAGGTTGCTCCTGTTGAAATATAACAGGAAGATATTTGAGATCACACTTGAAACATGTCCTAATTTTTCTTTCTACAGCACTAACCATAATTTCTATGACAAAATGAACCCCATCATTTTGTTCCTTTTTGAATTAAATGTTTTAAGTGTTACCAGTTTATTCCAATCAAGATGGCTTCAGGTGTGCCATACTTTTGTCATAAGTAAGACTGTTAGCGCTCTAGTTGTTCTTTAGAACACTCTGGGAAGCTGCAGTAGAACACAAAGGCATCAACTGACAGGCTGCTCCTGTTGAAATATAACAGGAAGATATTTGAGATCACACTTGAAACATGTCCTAATTTTTCTTTCCAGAGCACTAACCATAATTTCTATGACAAGATGAACCCCATCATTTTGTTCCTTTTTAAATTAAATGTTTTAAGTGTTACCAGTTTATTCCAATCAAGATGGCTTCAGGTGTGCCATACTTTTGTCATAAGTAAGGCTGTTAGCACTCTAGTTGTTCTTTAGAACACTCTGGGAAGCTGCAGTAGAACACAAAGGAATCAACTGACAGTCTCTGCCCTTGTTGGATGTACATGTTTTACTGAGAATGTCAGACTTCATTCTCACATGACTGAGAAAGATAATGTGAATTTACAGAAAATATGCTCTCATTTTAGCTTCTGGGGCACCTTCCAAAACTGTATGGGACAAGCATGTGAAAATAGTTTTCTCTCAAACATGATTCATGATATCCCAGCAGAAGGTTTTTCACAGGGTAAAATCACCTTAGAACACACCACAATTCCTGAAATTAGTATGGTACCATCAACAAATGAATTCTAATGTAACTAAAGTCTGTTATCACCCTTTATAGTTCTCCTTTGGTAACCCTCAAAATCTTCGATTCACTACAATGCATTTCAATAGGGTACTATCATTTATATTGGTCCCAAGATGGCTGCCAGCAATTCCAGGATGAAGTGCTGACAGCCAATCAGATCTCACGATGACATGTGTGGTTAGGCTCCGCCCAGATATATATGTGTTTTTACTTTTGAGTTTCTCAGCAACTACTGAACGGATTTACACCATTTAACAAAAAGGGTTCTTTTTGAACCAAGAACTACCTCTTTGCCAAATTTGGTGTAATTCCGTTCAGCAGTTCGGGCTGTAGCCTTGCATAAAGTTTCCTATGGGAAATTGATTTTTTGACTCTTATTTTTTAATTTCTCCGCAACTACTGAACGGATTTACACCATTTAACAAAAGGGTTCTTTCTGAACCAAGAACTACCTCTTTGCCAAATTTGGTGTAATTCCGTTCAGCAGTTCGGGCTGTAGCCGTGTCTAAAGTTTCCTATGGGAAAATGAATGGGGAAAACACGTTTTGGGACCCCCCTTTTTCTCGGCCCCCGCTTGACGAATCACCCTGAGACTTTCAGGGTAGGAGCGGACCGGAGCGGGCCATAAAGTTTGAAAATTTCGCGAAGATTCGTCAACCGACGCAAGAGTTATTTCAAATAGAATGTAGCGGATTTCCTATGGAAAATAGGTCCTAACTATAACTATCTACTGGCGACCGCCAGTAGATAAGACACACATACATACATACACACATGCACGCGCACACACACACACACACTGTTCTAATCTATGCCTCTGTGTGCACTTTCCTCTTCAATATTTTGGTTTTCGATTTATTGGTCACTATATTGTGGCTACTGGAAATGCCGTCTCAGATATTCCAGACTACAACCATCTTTGAATGGGCCAGAAAATACAAATATCTCGATATTTTGATACCATACCTCATTGGCTTGGACAGATTGACAGGGTACCAAGGGGTGGGCACAACAGGGAAGCTAGGTGGACAGAGGAGAGTGAGAATTGTGAGGTGTGAGCAGGACGAGGAGGAAGAAAATTGGTCTCCGTAGATAGAGTGAAGTGAGACAATGCAAAGGGGCTGGGCGAGACTTTGAAGATATGCCAATATGAGGTGCTATCAGATGGGGACACAGGATGGGAGTGGGACAGGCAGGTGAGGATTTACATAGGTAGATCAGGTCAGGGGCCTCCCTATCTGTCCTATTTAACAAGTGTACAAACGTGTCACATGGGCCTGTGGTGAACATGGCTGCAGTGCAGCGTCACCAACCCACCTTAGCCTTGACCCCAAGATCAGCTTTCCCTGTCCAGGGTCATTTTCTTCCTAGCTACCAAATAGTGCTAATAATATGGCATGGTGCAATGTGTGGGGCAAGAGTATTACAGAGAGATGTGGGTGGCAGAGAGTGAAGGAAATCTTTTTGTTTAATGGATGTCATTAGACTCTTCATGAAGCCAGGTGTAACTGATATTCATGGCATTCTTCATGCATGAGTATTTCTATTTATAAATTTTAGATTGTGAATAATGTCATTACCAGGCTCCATAAACCCATGAACTAGAAACTCAAAGTGTAATTAGATTGGTTCAGTGTAAATACCAAAAATAAAGGTTAATATTCACAGAGATGGTCTAAAGATTTTCTGTATCCTTAGTAATTCTTTGGCGCTAATTAGGGGTGGTGGCTGGTGAACTTTGGGCATAGTAGTCTCCCTTGAAGGCCAAAAGCTCTCTCAAGCACCTGCACTCAGGCCTTGCCATTTCCCAGGCCAAATACTTTCACAGGCTTTCAAATCGCACATATACACACACACGCTTAGGCAGGTCCATTTGCAGCTGGGCAGTTACAGAGGGGGCCTCTAGAAGCTTGTTCTGTCCTTGTAGCCCAAACAGGAGGCCAGCCAACTGACCTATGGAGTCCCTCTGGGTAGCCTGGGATCAAGGCAAGCATGTTCAATCAGACATCTTTCAATGCTATTCAACAATCACAGACTTTTTTTGTTTTTTGAGGTTCTCTTGATTTCACTGCATTTGACAAGCTTGAGTTGTACTTAATGCCAAACTCACATTATTGTAGTGCAAACTCAGCATTCAAATAAGGCTTGGCGACATTTGACAGACTGTCAGGAAGTCACCACTCTTGGAGATTCAGTGGTCTGGTGCAAACTGCAACAGGGCTGTACTGATTCTGAGACCCCAGTCTGACATCGACGGAAGGCTGAAAAAAGTAAATAATAGAACAATGCATACAGGTCTTACTTCAGGTGGGCAATGACGCATTATGAGTACTGAGTGATATTTGTGTCTTCTTATTCTTCTTGAATTGTTGGCTGTTTTTAACATAGATAATCACCAGATATTTATTGAATCCTTTAACAAAAGCATGGACATTGGCACCCAAGTCATAAACTGGTTTACCGTGTACTTGGCCCATCAATTTCAGCAGCTTTAACTGGGCAACTCCTATACAAGTCCAGTTAGTTCCCAGATCATTAATGTCCCACAAAATTGTTTTGGTACCACATTTGTAATGTCTCACTTGACCCTCATTTGGACATCCTCAAACAATCAGGCATTTCAATTTGCTGTCAACAGTCCATTATAAAAATGCCTTCACTGATTGACATTTCACAGCAAGATAAAATGTTAGAAACTATCTGTGGTTGCATGACATTCCTACTTTTGAAATTGAATGTACTTAAGATAGAACCCCCATCAATCTGAACCTATTTTTAGTTTGGCTCAATACATGCCATGTTAGAGACTGCACATGTATGATCATTGAATTGCCCTGAGTCATTACGTGCTCTAGGATATAATGCACTTGTAATATGGCAGACAGGAGATCCGTCAAGTTTGTGATGGATTATTCCATCCTACAAACTCTAAAGAAGTCCCTAAATCTCCAATCCCACATAAACAACATGGCCAATACTGCCCATGTTCGACGGAATCCACAGTGCAACTCACAAAAAAATCCACAACTCATGAAAACTGAAATACTCACTCTACTGACTGCACATCTTCACAAAACTGAATCAGACTCGGTTCTGTGATAGAGACTTTCAGAAAGTCATACCCCAGACCATAGAAAGGAATTACGATGCAATATGACCAATGGTGCACAATACAAGTGGTAGTGAACAATAACAATAACAAACCTTTCATCCCCTATAAAAACCTCGATGATATAGTCCAGTCAGTAGTTCTTCTAACGTTTGATTGTGGAAACTCCCTTTTCACAGCCATTCCCAAAGTGTATTTAGCCCCACAGGTTACCGCTCTACGGGCAGCGGCAGATTCTGGGAGCAGATGCTTCGATCAGTTTACTCCAATTATATTTTGATTACAATAATACCCTTTGAAGCAGTATCCCTCTACAAAACTGCCTATGGTGCACATAAAATCCTAGAAACGTGCACTACACCCTTATGGTGAAAGGGCTAGTTTCGGTGCTCCCAAGGAGTGTTTAATCTCTCGTATTGGGACGTCCAACTTTTAAGAAACCAAGCACCTTGCCTGAATTTTTTTCTGGATCTGCTTTCCAGATATTGAACTCTTTTCCTGTACTTCTCTGCACTTTACTTCCAATCAAGAATTCAGGCGGCTTCTGTTCCGCAGACATTTCCAAACTGGACCCCTCTAAGCACTGTAAATCTCATAGAAGCACTCTATAATCTGGTGAAACCAATTAACTGCTTGCAAACGAACCACCTGATTTGCTTTCTCTCTGTCTAATAGAAGCTTTACCTTGACTTACTCACTTTCTTCTAATCCATTTCTTCACACATGGAATGGGCTGTAGAATTGTACATTTGTGTATATATAGTATTTGGCAACATCTTACACTGTAAGTGCAGTAATTTGCAGTGTAGACTCACACCCAGAATTTTTTCTACCATTGTTCTAAGGTATTTATATGGCTGATTTTTTTTTTTTACTATGTCAACCACATGCAATTTTGTTTTATTTCCGACTTCTCTGTAGGTTCTTTGGGGCATATTTGTAAGCCTCAATCGCCACCGGCCTGTCACTCTGGTGGCATAACGCCATTTCCCGTATATAGAAGGTGGCGTTAAGTCACTTAACTTGGCTTAACGCCACCTTGTAAATATGACCCTTTCCGCCGCAGTCTTCTGTGGCAAAGGGGGGTGCAATGCGTGTTGCTTTGGGTGTCCCACCGCAACACCCATTGCTTTTTGATGTTGCCCCAGATTTACAAGGCAGCGCCAAAAACAGCGTCATTCTAACACCATGGATTACCAGGCGTTAGAAATCATTCATTTCTCCTTGTTTTTTGCTCTTTGCATGTGTGCTGCTTTCTGCAGCTCACATAGAAAATTGCCATGAATGGTTGTTTATGTGCAGGAAGGTGTCCCCTCCTGCACATAAACCATCGCCCCTGCAACGCAAGCACCCTGGCAACATGGCGGCAAGGTGCCTGCGCTGGCGGTAGGCAGCTTTTTTTGTGCCAGTGCTAGGGGAAACACAGGGGTGCGCCGTTTTCTTGTGAATACAGCGCATCCCTGTGTTTTAAAAATGTCGGAGTGCGGCGCTGTTGCTTTGGGGCAGCTCCGCACTCCGACATTTCTTTGCAAATATGCCCCTTTGTTTGGTTTTCCACATTGCAAAGCATTCCTACGTCTATGGAGCATGTTCTTCCTATATAAATAGAGTGTTTCTTTTCCGTTTACTTCTTTTGCAAAAAAACTGAATGTTCTTATTTTTCATGATCTATGTATGACAACTTTGCGCCTATATATAATTCATATATGAACTTCTTAAAACTCTTACCTGCCCTTTTTAGCTAGACACTGTATGGTTCGTAAATTGCAGAGCTAGAAAGTGCTCTCTTGCCCTCAGGGTGGAGTGGGGGGGGTGGTGGTAGTGAGGGAGAGCAACATGCTGCTAGGTTCATGCTTTATGCGTAATGAAAGATAATTACTCATACGTATATGAAATCCACTTGTCCTTATGTTGCATGAAAATTGAACACGGAGTCCTACATCGCCTTCGTATGTCACGTTCTAGAAACCAGAAGGGAGACCCAATTGATGAGAGAATGTCTCCCAAATATAGAATTATGCATGAGTAACAGTGAATTACCAGGATGTTTTTCACTGATGGTTTCTGAGTGAATCAAATAGGCGAGAGTGAAGCTCGAGTTATCTATGATATCACTCAGAAATCAGAGGTGAAAAACGTCCCCGTA
Source organism: Calotriton arnoldi (assembly GCA_963921515.1). NCBI lineage: Eukaryota > Metazoa > Chordata > Amphibia > Caudata > Salamandridae > Calotriton > Calotriton arnoldi. The sequence goes on along the minus strand of CAWUFW010031880.1, from coordinate 748 downwards.
ATTCATTTTTTACCCATCTATAATTTTATGTTATGTATGGTCCCAAAAATCATCTGCCCCTGCTTTAAACTGCTATGTACGACAGACAGATAGTGGGGCGGTCATACACAACATGGCCTCTGCTATGTATCCCTGTCCCAGAGGTTAACAAAAAAAAAAGAAAAAAAAAACCTTACCTGCAATCCCTAACCAACCCTGATCACCTTCTCTGCCGTTCTTACCCTTTCCTGCAGCTGTGCTTTTGGGTTTCCGTCAAAGTAGACAAGCAGACAGTGGAGGCCGGTAAGTTTTGGAGGGAGGGGGGCGGACGGGACACTCACACGCACATGCACACATACATATAACACTCACAGCAATGCATTCACACACACACACACACATCCACACTCTTCAGCAAACATTCATATACACATGCACCCACCAAACATTAATTTAAAAGAAAAACACACGCTTACCTGCAGCCAGCTCTGCCTCGTAGGTTCCAGGAGGCTTGGGACTGCTGCCTCCCCTCATTGGCTGACCTGTGATGAAGTGTCACTGATTGACACTCGACCCTGGGCGCTTCAGGGCTTAAAACTGAAGCGCCCAGGTGCAAGGCAATGAGTGATGCTGCCCCTCGTGACTGAGGGGAGGACCTCAGGGACCTTTGCTGAGCTGAGGACGTCACGCCCACAGGAGCTGTGACTTCCTCAGCCCAGCAAAGTTCAGCTCAGGCAGGCAGGGGCCTGCACATTAGCTCATAGTCCCA
>CAWUFW010031879.1:0-14803 GCA_963921515.1 Calotriton arnoldi | reverse complement strand
GCCTGGACCACGATGCCAGTGACGATGATGATGATGATGGTGATGGTGATGTCCGCACACAGCTCATCAACAACTTCTTTAGCTGAATGTGAGTATCCTGAGGTGTCATGTCAATGATGTGAGTTGGCATGATGTGTGGGTGGTGCTCTGGTGCTGTTGGAGTGTGTCCATGGGCTACTTGACTGGATGTGTGTTGCGATGTGTGCTTACAGGTGGGCTGTACTCCCCAACAGTGTTGACATGCTAACTTGGTTCTGGGTGGGTATCTTGTAACATGTATTGTGCATGAGTTTTGCTGTTCTGTCCTGTACTCCATTGCTTTTGACTGTGTGTCATTTCTGTCCTTCACAGGGTACTTTCAGATTCGTTTGGTCAACTGTGTCCACCGACGACGTGATTGCACATCCAGGCTGGTAGCTGTTGTGTCCCTACAGGTGATGTGCGCCACACCCATGGACTTCCTTCCGTCTACAGTTGTTGACTGTGTGCCCGCTACCAGGTGGGGTTACCTTGCATCTGTAGTGGTTACGGCATATTGCTACTGTGTAATAAACCTGTGCTTCACTTAGTGATGTGCGTTGTCTGTGGTCACACATTTGACTGCCATTTGCTTACTGCACCTGTGGGCTACTTGACTACAACTGGGAATGGGTGTGGTGTCTGTGCATTGCACCGTCTTCCCTGGCAACATCAGTGTAGGCAATGAGTCAGATGGCCTAGGTGTGTATGTGTCGTGTAGCCCTGGTGGTGTGTCTCCCTCATGTGTGTCACGTTGCCTGTACTCACATACCTGTGTTGTCCTTGCTGTTGCAGTTCGCATACACAGTGTAATTTTGCAGTTCATCATCCCCATAACAGCACCCACGTTGGAATCACGACAGAGGCAAGTATGGTGTATTAGTGTGTTTATTGTGATACATTTGTGTTAATAGTGCATAGGATGGGTTGTGCTGTACATGAATCTTGCAATCCCAAGTTCCTAGGTGAATTGAAAGTCCGGGTAGACAGGATCCCCAGTATCGGGGCCACAGTTGTCTGACACATTGGTCCAACTTGTACTCCCCATGCAATGTGTGGGAGTAGTGTTGCCGTCAACAGGGTGAACAGTCTGTGCACAAAGGCGAACATCCAGAACAGGTTCAGGCTTCCTGGGAGTTGCGCTTGGCCATCGGCCTCTCACTTTTCCCTCCTCGGACGACCCCTCTTCTTGGGGGGCCCTCAAGTGCAGGCTGCTGCGGTGCAGGGGACTCTCCGCCAGAGTCCTCCTCCCTCCCTGTGGCAGTTGCAGTTTGTTCGGCACCAGATGTTGTTGGCACACAGGGAGGTGTGGACTGGTTGCTGTTCATCTGGCGGAGGCATTGTAAAATGTCCCTGTGCACCGCCGTCATCTCATGCAGTGCATCCCACTTGGACTCCATGCGGGAAATGTGTGAGTCCACACGGGACATGTGTGACTCCACGTGGGACATGTGGGAGTCCAAGCGGGCATGATGGGCAGCCTGCTGCTGTTTAATGTCTCTGAGGAGCCCCACTACCTGGCTGAGCTCTCCGGTGCTGGACTGGTACGCATCAGCTATGCGTACCAGTTGTGGGTCGTCATGCACACCAGCAACGTCTGCAAGCAGCGACCTCTGTCTCCCACCCCTCCCACCACCCCTGCTGACATGTGCAGTGTGTGCAGTGGCACGCACAGATAACCCTGGTCCACCTTGGGGGTTGGTGGTGGTGGTGGTGTCCATGGCCACAGGTTGGTCCAGGGTCACTGTGCTGGTGTTGCTCCTTATTCTGTCCATGTCGGCAGGGATGGTATTCGTGGTGACAGTCGTTGTAGGGGTGGGTGCAGGGGGTGCAGCTGGTGGTCCTGCTGGTGCTGCAGCTGGTGGTCCTGCTGGTGCTGCATGTTGACTTGCACCGGATGTGCCAGGTTGTTCTTCATCGTCCGAGGAGGACAGAGGCTGTACGACGCCAGTGAGCTCGGCATCCTCTTGAGCCTGGGACTGGGACTCCTCAGCGTCTGCTGCTGTGTCCCCATCATCACCTGTTTTTGGGAGACACAAACAATGTATGTCATGTTTCTGCAGGCATCAGTGGTTGACACACATGACAGTTGTGACTGTGCCTCTGGGTGCGGGCCTGTACATTGCATTGTCCTAAGTCGTCACAGTCAGGGGTTGATATTGGTGTGGCACATTGTCCTGCATTATTTGGGCATTTCTATGTATTTTCTGGGGTGTGAACATGGTCTGCATTGCTTGTGTTTGGTTGACAGCCAGACCTCCTTCCCACCCAGCCAGCCAGTCAGTTATCCCACCATGGAACGTGCTTGCGTTGCAGGGAGTGTAAGTTGTCTCTCAGGATGTCAGTCAGTGGTGTCCTGCTGTTTGTTGGTGCACAGTTGGCAGCAGGGCCTTGTGCTCCCCACAGCAGTAGCCAGTGTCAGCCATCTTGTGAGTCCTTCTCCTACAGCGCTGACCCCCAAGGTGAAGGTGATGGCAGCCCTACACTTCTTTGCCACCGGTACCTTCCAACATACTGTGGCGTCTGCTGGTGGGATGTCACAGACCATGTTCAGCCGTGTGCTCCGCGATGTTTTGGCGGCAATGTTGTGATGTGAGCATGGTTCAGGGTGGTGTTGATGGGACAGTTGTGGGGGTGAGCTATGTCTGTGACTACGACTCCCATCATGCCATTGCCTCCACCCCACTTGCCAGCATTCCCATACTTACTTGCTTTTGTGTGGAGTTCAGTGGGTGTGGGTGTGAGGGCAATGGCAAGATGGCTGACAGTGGTGTCCTGCTGTTGGTTGGTGTGCAGTACCCAGCATGCCCTTGTGCTCCCCACGACACAGCAACAGTGTCAGACATCTTTGATGGGCCTTTCCACTCTCTGTGGGATGTGCATGCGTGAGTGTGAGCTTGCTGGGCCATGTGGTGGGGGATGTAGGGCTGTGACTACAACTCCCATCATGCTATTGCCTCCACCCCCCTTCCCAGCATGCCCATGCTTCCTTCCTTTTGACTCTGCTTCCCTGTGGGGTGGGCTGGCTGTGCTGACAGGATGGCTGGGAGTGTTGTCCTGGCAGTTGTTTGGCTAAGAGTCCCAAGAGTGTCCCTGTGCTTCACACAACATAACCCAGGGTGGTGGTGCTTTGTGGGATCTTGTGTTAGGATGGAGGGCATTGCATTCTACCAGGTGGGTACTGTGGAGTTTGTGTTGGGGGGTGTGAGGGGAGGTGCTGGTGACTATAGTCAGTGCTGCAAGTCCCCCTTCCCACCCAGCCAGCCAGATATCCCACCATGGAACGTGCTTGCATTGCAGGGAGTGTAAGTTGTCTCTCAGGATGTCAGTCAGTGGTGTCCTGCTGTTTGTTGGTGCACAGTTGCCAGCAGGGCCTTGTGCTCCCCACAGCAGTAGCCAGTGTCAGCCATCTTGTGAGTCCTTCTCCACTCCCTGTGATGTGAGCATGGTTCAGGGTGGTGTTGATGGGCCAGTTGTGAGGCTGAGCAATGTCTGTGACTACGACTCCCATCATGCTATTGCCTCCACCCCCCTTCCCAGCATGCCCATGCTTCCTTCCTTTTGACTCTGCTTCCCTGTGGGGTGGGCTGGCTGTGCTGACAGGATGGCTGGGAGTGTTGTCCTGGCAGTTGTTTGGCTAAGAGTCCCAAGAGTGTCCCTGTGCTTCACACAACATAACCCAGGGTGGTGGTGCTTTGTGGGATCTTGTGTTAGGATGGAGGGCATTGCATTCTACCAGGTGGGTACTGTGGAGTTTGTGTTGGGGGGGTGTGAGGGGAGGTGCTGGTGACTATAGTCAGTGCTGCAAGTCCCCCTTCCCACCCAGCCAGCCAGATATCCCACCATGGAACGTGCTTGCATTGCAGGGAGTGGAAGTTGTCTCTCAGGATGTCAGTCAGTGGTGTCCTGCTGTTTGTTGGTGCACAGTTGCCAGCAGGGCCTTGTGCTCCCCACAGCAGTAGCCAGTGTCAGCCATCTTGTGAGTCCTTCTCCACTCCCTGTGATGTGAGCATGGTTCAGGGTGGTGTTGATGGGCCAGTTGTGAGGCTGAGCAATGTCTGTGACTACGACTCCCATCATGCTATTGCCTCCACCCCCTTCCCAGCATGCCCATGCTTCCTTCCTTTGACTCTGCTTCCCTGTGGGGTGGGCTGGCTGTGCTGCCAGGATGGCTGGGAGTGTTGTCCTGGCAGTTGTTTGGTTAAGAGTCCCAAGAGTGTCCCTGTGCTTCACACAACATAACCCAGGGTGGTGGTGCTTGTGGGATCTTGTGTTAGGATGGAGGGCATTGCATTCTACCAGGTGGGTACTGTGGAGTTTGTGTTGGGGGGTGTGAGGGGAGGTGCTGGTGACTATAGTCAGTGCTGCAAGTCCCCCTTCCCACCCAGCCAGCCAGATATCCCACCATGGAACGTGCTTGCATTGCAGGGAGTGTAAGTTGTCTCTCAGGATGTCAGTCAGTGGTGTCCTGCTGTTTGTTGGTGCACAGTTGCCAGCAGGGCCTTGTGCTCCCCACAGCAGTAGCCAGTGTCAGCCATCTTGTGAGTCCTTCTCCACTCCCTGTGATGTGAGCATGGTTCAGGGTGGTGTTGATGGGCCAGTTGTGAGGCTGAGCAATGTCTGTGACTACGACTCCCATCATGCTATTGCCTCCACCCCCTTCCCAGCATGCCCATGCTTCCTTCCTTTTGACTCTGCTTCCCTGTGGGGTGGGCTGGCTGTGCTGACAGGATGGCTGGGAGTGTTGTCCTGGCAGTTGTTTGGCTAAGAGTCCCAAGAGTGTCCCTGTGCTTCACACAACATAACCCAGGGTGGTGGTGCTTTGTGGGATCTTGTGTTAGGATGGGGGCATTGCATTCTACCAGGTGGGTACTGTGGAGTTTGTGTTGGGGTGTGTGTGAGGGGAGGTGCTTGTGACTATGGTTAGTGCTGCAAGTCCTCCTTCCCACCCACCCAGCCAGCCAGATATCCCACCATGGACTGTGCTTGCATTGCAGGGAGTGGAAGTTGTCTCTCAGGATGTCAGTCAGTGGTGTCCTGCTGTTTGTTGGTGCACAGTTGGCAGCAGGGCCTTGTGCTCCCCACAGCAGTAGCCAGTGTCAGCCATCTTGTGAGTCCTTCTCCACTCCCTGTGATGTGCGCATGGTTCATGGTGGTGTTGATGGGACAGTTTTGGGGCGGGCAATATGTGTGACTGCGACTCCCATGATGCTATTGGCTACACTGACTTGGCCAGCATACACAGAATTCCTTCCTTTGAGTGGTCTTCACTGTGTGTTGGTGTTGTTGTGGTGGCTACATGTGTGGATGTGTTTGTTAGTTCTATTTGTGCCACTGCCTAGCTGTAGTTGTGGTTGTGTTTGTACATGTGTTGGCACGGTTGGATGTGACTTTTTTGATGGCATGTGTTGTGTTTCTCTGACTGACATACACATTTTGGGATGATTCTGTTCTGGTTGCTGTGTGATTGCTATGAGTGCATGGTTTGACTCTCCCCTTGACAGTGATGTGTGTGTGTTTTGTGGCAGTATATTGTGTACATTTGTTGTGTACTCACCAGGCTCTGGGATGTCCTCTAGTCCATATATGCTCACTGGCGGTAGGATGGCCCGCACCTTCTCCTCCCAGGGCCTGAGGTATATTGGCTTGGCAGGAGGGCCACTGCCGGTGTGTTGGCTGTTGATGTAGTCTTGCTTCAGCAGTTTCCGTACCCTCCTGCGCACGTCATACCACCTGTTCTGGATGTCGGTCTTTGTGCGCCGACATGGTGATTGGGCGTTCACCCTGTTGATGATCCTCTCCCACATCTTGGTTTTCTGCGACATGGGGGTCTGTTGGACCAATGTGCCAAACAGCTGTGGCTCTACCCTGAGGATCTCGTCTACCAGGACTTCCAATTCACAATCTAGGAACTTGTGATTCTTCTTGGGGGCATGGTGATGGGTGGTGATGGTGAGTGATGTGTGTGTTGGTGTGCAGGTGAGGGTGTGTGAGTGTGTGTTTTGCTGGGTGTATGTGAGGTAGGTATCTCTGTCCCCACCCCCCCCCCAGTATTTATTGGCTTGGTAATTGCTTGTTTGGCCTTTTTTGGGTGATTTTTCCTTTGTGCTGTTTGTGTATGTTGGAAACGTTCTTGTGACCGAGTCGGACCCTGCATTGGTCTCGTACGGTGTTTTCCGTTTCGTTCACGCTGTGTTTGTGCAGTTTTCTATGCTGCGTACGCGTCGGTCGCGGTGTATTGTGTTGCTTCGGCTCGGTTTTGTATGCGTGTCGGTCGTACGGCTTGTCCTCCGTCCGACTCGCTCGTGGTTTTCGCGCCTTGCATCGTACTTAGCGGTTTGGAGTTCGCGTGTACGTTTCGGTCGGATTTGTTCCGGGTGCGTGTCGGTCGGTTGGATTCGCGTGTTTTTCCGGCCGGATTGCTGTTTTCCGTGCGGCTCGGTCGGTCGGCTTGGTTTCGTTACGTGTCGGTCGGATTTTTCGCGCCTTGCATCGTACTTGGCGTGTCGGGCGCCACGGGTGCGTGTCGGTCGGTATTTTTTCCGGATCCGAGTCGGTCGGTGCTTTTTCCGGCCCGAATCGGAATGGACCCCATAGTCTCATTTGGGAAAGGTGTCACCCCATGTGATGGTGTCCCGGGTGACACCATCACATGGGGTGACACCTTTCCCAAATGAGACTATTTACTAAATAGTCTAATTTGGGAAAGGTGTCGTCACCCCATGTGATGGTGTCATGGGGTAAGTTACCGCACTGGGTGACACCAACCCTAGTGACGCCGCTGATAGTGTGCCTGCTCTTTGTGTTTTTCTGAATTTCCATTCCAGCCAGGAATGTTCTGCTATTAGTACAAGCACCACTAGACTCATAGAGTTTGCGACAAGATAGTCAGGTTTGTTCAAGTGGAGGGCCTTATAAAGCCCACAACAAACTTTCACGTGAATTCTGGCATGGAGAGGGAGTGAATATAGTCCTTTCAAGGTAGGGTTGATTGTGTGAACTTTCTTTCTTTGGGGATTGTCCAGGCTCTCTGCAAATAGAGAACAGGGAAGCCAACGCACATTCTATGAACTTTTTGTACTGGCCAAAAACTGTAGAACGCGGACTGACTACTATTCATGCAATGCTGTATTTTTCACATGAGACAAAGCAACCAAATCTGGGAAAAAGTGAGTAATTTACATTCTGCATGTAGAAGGGAGAAAAATTATAAAGATGTATTTGTTGTTGAACTATTTAAGAGTTTTGCAAAGCACTAGCGGATCACCTCAATGAAACTTCAGAGTGCTGCGGTTTCACCAGAAGTGAGTGGCAATCATTACTTCAGAAAAAAATGTTCCCCAGTGTCCCAGCTGTGATAGATTGCATTTTAAAGAGGAGGGCATGGATCACACACCCCGGCGACCAACAACGCTGATATTAGGTCTGTGGCTGTATTGTGACTTGTTCGCATCATAAGCACAGTCTCTATTGAGTGGAGGAACCAAGTTGGTCAAGAGAGCGGTCTACAGGCCTTATTGGCTAGATCATGAGCTGAACAATTACTCAATGTCCAGGCACTGGTCCTGTTTTCAACACCACAAAGTTCAGTTGGGATCTTAATGTGGCACTAAGTGCATTCCATGAACGCACACGTCACTCCCCTTGCCAATTTGATGTGACTTGAAACCCAGTGGAGGAAAACAGTATGTTATTGATAGCTACCCATCTATAATTCTATATATTAGAAAGCTTTGCAGGTATTAGTGGGACATGTCGACCTTCTCTCTAGTCGACAACAGGCACTTGCGTGATGTTGATGAGGCACATTTCAGTGATATAACTGATAGTAACACATGACAGATGAAGTCTTCTCAAGACACCATTCACTAACCAAGGTAGTGTCCCAAAAGCACACCTTACCCAGTATCCACTGAAATGAGAGTCTCAGGAAGTAATTAATATTGGCTAAATCTGATTTTTTTGCGTACCGACTTGTACATGGACATTAAAGCATTACAAGTCACCCTGTCTGGAATGTTTACACTGCTTCCAAGTTTAGACACAGATTCACAAAGGCAAGAATTGGTTGCTCTGATAGGACAGCATCAATAAAAAACAGCCTACATTTCTAAGTCTGATAAATTATTCTGTAAGTGTTATTAAACTTTATATGCTGCTCCACACCGCCACAAGGTTGGATAGTCGAATATAAATATATACTCTGAAGCAGACAGCATGTTGTGTTTAATAATTGTGATGAACTGGATGAGACCTCAAAGAAAGTGTTTTGTTTTTTGGACTATTTAGAAATGTTCCGCTAATTTCTGTAAAGAATTACACTGTTGTACTGACCTTTAATGGTGCTGCCAACGCGCTGATCCGCTTAAAGAGATCCGTGATGTGAATACACATTCTTCTAATAAATATTCTTAGGTAAATATACGAAAATAATTTTTTTTAAAACATGAAAGTCAGATTAATTATAACCCCTCACCCAGACAGCCTGCTACAAAGTGACATCTTCAGAGGTAATAAGCGCTAAATAAATGCAATTTAAACATTGCGTGCTTACAACATCTGAAATCTCGAAAACTAGTGAAACTGCTTCAAGGGCACAAATAAGCCATAAGAAATGTGATACTGTGCAGCAAAGTAAACAACTTACCATCACATGGCACCTGTACACAAGAACAGTATATATCACTGAGGAGTGGCTATAGCAACACTTCAAGAATGTACTTGAAACGGTGCCAAGCACTTTATTGCATTGTATTTCTATTAAAAGTGCTAAAATCAGAAATTGCATATGGACAAATAAATATTTATTTTAAACTGAAACGTCCAATTTTATTTAGATATATTGGAATAGCAACAGCGTGGGACCCATGGAGGGTGGCAGGCATCTATACTAGAAGCCTCCACACTTGCCACTAGCAAGAGAGCGGCATCACAACTGAGACAATATGCATGAGAGTTCAGCAGGAAACGAAAACGTCACCTGTGTGCGTGTGTGTGTGTTGTGTCTGTATGGGCATGTATTACCCACACAAACAACTTCTATTTAAAAAACTAAAACCACGGAAATTCACCAGTTATATGCAACTGACCTCAGTATAACTTGCACTGCCATAGATTTGAGATATTATCAGTGTTGCATGTGCATGGCGGGGTGAAGGGTTGTCTGCAGGGCCTGGCCTCCAAACACCCCACAGACCCCCTACCGCCCCATTATCTTTTTTTTTTTTTTTTTAATGGTTCGCTGGTCCAAGTGAAACTCCCGTGGGGCCGCAAGGGGGACAGAGACTCACTGGCTCCTGCAGGAGTACTGCAAGACCGTGCTGATACAATTTTTTTTTATTTGGCTCCGCATGGAAGGGACCCTCTGCAAGGGCTAGGGATCAGGGGATCCTTACCCTGCCCACTTATATTGTTTTCCAAAATATGTTTTAAGACTCGGGGACCCAACATTTGAGTCCTGTGATGGCAGCCACAACATTTCTCTTTATATTGCAGACAGCCGGTTAGAGCTCTTGGTTCTTGGGACTCATCTTGGCCCTGGGGACCAGCCACTCAGAATGCTTTATTTTGAATTCTTGAACCACGGAACATCAGCGGGAGTACCACAGCACTAGATATCTCTAATTTTTGGACCTTAAGTTCTCAAAAATGGCCATTACACCAAATCACAAAAATCACACTTTATGAGTAGAAATCTAGCTTTCTGCTAATTCTGTTCAGCCATTTTTTCTGGATTGTTGTCTAAAATTCCCTATAGAAATTTAATGTAGAAAAAGTGTTTTCTCAGCCCCTGCTTGACGAATCAACCCGAAACATTCGAGGAAGAAGCTGAGGAGAATGAACTTTTTGGGAAAGATTTGTGAAGATTCTTCAAATGGTGCCAAACGTTTTAGCAAAACAAAAATGCTCTTCTATGCAAACTCTGACTCACATGTAACTACGCAGTGGCTTCTGACACTGTGTAATAGAAATATATATATGCACAAAGTCCCATTGTTTGTTGCACATAAAGTATCCCTAGTTATTTGTGTTGTACCGCTCACTTAGGGAAAATATAAACAAGCTATTAACTTGTGTACAGAAAAATTGTGAATTAAACAACACAACCAATTTCAGAGTTCTCGAGAGAAAAAGTTTAGCAAGGAATGCACCTGCAAGCAAAATGCTAAAACTAACCCACGTAAGACAAACTATGTAATTGCATAGGAACTTCATGAACCTCCACGAACTATGGCCCGGGAGTAGCATAGTCAGTTTTGTCATGTGCCCTAGTGCAAGGAGGAAAAGGGCCTCCTGGCTTCTGTTTGAATTATAGAATTGTGGGCCCCTCAGGCCTCTGGGCTCTGAGTGCCACTACACCTACTGCATCAATGAAAGCTACATCCATATGGGTAAGCCAGTAATCAGGAGTTCCACAAAATTATGTTCACTTAAAAAGGCCATCCGGTGTAGAGACAAAAAAGATCTCTTTTCCTAGTGCTGCATCTTTAACAATCACCAACAATAGGCATTCTCGTTTGTTTGTTAATTTAATTGGGCCAGAGTGGTTTTCATATCTGTTGTGACGTCTTTCACCAGATGGCCCCTATGATAAAAACTTTCCACAGACCTAGTCAAATAGAACTTTCTCCCCTATCCTGGTGTTTGTGCCCTCGTGTTGAAAGATGTAACGCATGTGGGTTCAGATGTCTCATGAAGAGGGAGCTGTGCTTGACTCCTTGTGACTGACAGTATTCACTTTGGCAGAAAGTGTTTATGTAAATACCACTACCAAAACTACTTCTACTGCCACTTCTACCGTCACTACCACTTTTATTACTATTAATAATAATATTAAGGATATGTCCATATCACACCCATACAGTTTCTAAATAACAGATGAAATTATGGAAGAGCTTGAAAGTGCCTGGGTCCCTTTTCTCTGTGAATTTTGGGCATATGGACTTCTTAGAAAATTGGGAGTGCAATCTATTGGTCACAACCACATTCTTCTTCTATTTTGTCCTTTGTCTTATAGCTGAAGTTGCAGGACAGGAGTCAGTCTACTACCAGGAGCTCCTATTCCTTCAGGCACTGTCTCTAATAGAGGCCTTATTCTATTTGACATATTTGGATGTGACATCTTAAATAAACTTATAAGTCTTCTCCATTTAATTCTTGGAGTCCTTCACATATCATAGATATGCTTCAGTTCTGCTGACATCACATGTGACACTGAACAGTTGTCCACAAGTAGTTAGACATTCCACTCAAACATGAGGTAATGGGGAATGAACCCTGTGGCATCAATTCTTGAGCAGTAGTAAGCACGGCCCAAGGATTTTTAAATGCCTCACCATTTAGTGTTACATCGAGGTTTCTGCCTAGTTTTGTTTGCCAGTTGGTTGTCAATGGAATACCCTTCTCACGATATCATTCTACAACAATGCCATTATTTAATTTCCCCAATCCCATTAGTCTGGACTCTGCCAAGGCTGCCCAGGGGGGCCACGTAGGGGACCCTCCAACAGGGCGGCCGCCTTAGTGCCACAGGAAGGCACAGAAGTCTGCTGACCAGGCTCCCTGGGGCTAGGGACCAGGGGGTCTGCTGGCCGCGTCACTTCCGGCCGTGGGCGGGGGGGCAGGGGTACAAAAGCCTTCCCCCGCCCACTGTACGGTCTCTTGACCGCTACCCGTCTCGCTGTTTGGTCTTGCGTCGGGCGGTGTCATCCCCTGTATCGCGATTGGCCTCCTCTTGTTTGTGGTGAGTCCGGGCCTCTACTTCCCCAGTGGAAGACAGCCCCATGGGGGAGATTTAATGCGGATGGGGGTTGCTGCAATTTGGGTGTGCGGTCCCCTTAGTCACCGCATTTTCGTTGTTCGTGTCGGGTGGGGGGACCAAAATTATTAGTACGGTCCGAGTGGCCGGTGGCCTGCACGCCGTTGCAACGCGCTGAGCACGCTGTCCAGCAGCGTCGCATCCCTAGGCCTGGAGGGACAGCAGGCGTCGGGTTCATCGAGGGAGTGACTAATGTCCCCTTCTCTTTGGAGCTTGTTATTACGACCTCCAGTCCGGCCGTTTTTAAGAGTGATTCGAGCGGTGGAGGGGCGGAAAATTGAGCAGCACGGCGGTGGCCCGCTTTGGGCAGGGGCCCCACCACTGGTGTCGGGCGTCTGTGTGTGTGCGTGCAGGGCGCGGTGGGGCCCGCTGGTCTTCGCTGGGGGGCTTGGGGCTGCCTCGCTGTGCCCGGGCCCCAAATGAAATGTGTCGGGTTTGGGTTCCTGCGTCTGCGCATGGTGCAGAGTGCCTGAGGGAAGGCCGGGAGGTGGCTGCCAGGTGTATCTTCACCGTATGGGGAAGGGGGGAGCAAGTTTGAACATGGTCCGTCGGTTTAGCACAATGGGGGTAATGGGAAATCATACCGTACCGGAGATAGGGGAGCCTGGGCTCACCTGGTGCTTTGGGGCACAGTTGGTGGTTGGCTTGCGGTTTTGCTTTGGCAAGACAAGGCAGGGTAGACTGAGTGTTGTTTCCGTGCTAGGATTAGACGGGTAGCACATGTAGTTACTTTTCGGGGCAGTGCTGCGTGGTGTCTGTTTTGGTTAGATGGTTCATAGGTTTGGATGCCGGTCCAATGTCCAGTGCCGGCAGGAAGGCCCCACAGCGCACATGCGGTGCGAGGCTCATTAAGACTGTCTGCTGTAGCTAATAGGTTTCGTTATATTAGCCGTTGCCTGTCCTTTGCTGCAAACAGGGTTTGCACTCTAGCGCCCTGTTAATTCCCCCCACCACGGCCTCCATAAAAAAGGATGCCACAGGCGCTTGCCCCCTGCCGGCAGATGGTTGCTTGCTTGTACCTTCATGCAAGTGGCATGTCCCATTGTATATTGATGTAAACTATGGGGTTTTTCAGCAGGGTCCCGCTGCACTTTGTCGAGCGGTGTCCGCAGTCGGCGTTGAGGCTGGGAACAATTAGAGCCGCGTGCTTGTTGCCCGGGGGTGGCTTTTCAAGAGCGTCTGCCCGTCGTGTAAAAGCATTGGCGGTGAGGGCGCCTTCCTGGAGGACGAGCCGTATTCTGTGCGATCCCATATTACTTGGTAACTGATACGACATAAAGTATAGGGATTTCCGCGTTTTGACGGCATCCATCTGGGAAAAAGCAAGAAGGATTTGATTTCATGCAGTAGAGCTCTGCACCTTTCTAAAACCACTAAGCAGCACTCCCACGGGGCCATACCATGTGTCAGTAGCTGCTCGTGCGCAAGGGGTTACCAAGAAGAATTAACCTCTGCGTGAGTTCACTGCAATCTTCTATCGTTCTAAGTGAAAATTTCTTCCCCCTCATTCATGTATAATGGCCTGGAAACGAAACGCGCATAGCGGATTTGCACTGTGTAAGTACAGGGGAGTGTTTGCTTACAGCAGGCGGGCCTCTGTGGCTGCCCGCGGCCGGGCAGGTACGTCACATAAGAGATTTGTGGCGGGACGAAGGCTGGGAAGAGGTGTGCTCAAGGACTGATTGAGACCGGGCGGTGAGCAGGCCGGTAATTTTGATGGGGTTTGGGGAGAGAGGCAATTTCTTATTATGCATGATTTTGCTTGCCGAGTGCAACAGTGTGTGGGACCTAAACCTTGCAACAGTAAAATGGTGGTTCACACACTACCTAGGTTAGTAGTGAATTTTACGGCCACAGTAAAATGGTGGTTCACACACTACCTAGGTTAGTAGTGAATTTTACGGAACATATTGCAGTAGTTGTTTTTAAGAATAACTTACATTCCTTACATAACACAAGATATTTGGCACATTTGTCTCATTTGGAACATCGTAGGGTACTATGCGTGGGGCAAAGGTGATAGGCGGACATAATGGTCCGACGAGCTTTTCTCCTTGGGTTTTGCTTCTCTCCATTGTTTTAGGGGTTGAAATACTGCCTTTGTTAGTATGCCTTCATGATGCCAGCATTGTGCACCTAGCCCAGGTCCTGACAGACGTTCACAACCTCCCGGCTTGGTTCATAGAACTGAAAGTCGGCAATACCAATAGATGTTGTGAGACCTTTTTAGTCTGCTCTCAGCTCAATTTCAGAAATGAGGCGATTGAGGCCTGGGAAGCTAATGGATGTATATGGCTTTTAACCAGTTAGGGCCACGGCCTTGTAACATTTCAAACTCGCATTCCGTCAACTTTATCCAAGAATTTGCTTCCAGTTACAATGCATTATTTGCCAAAGGTGCTTGATTCATACGCTACTTGGAATTAAGCTGCATTGCAGTTTACGTTTACTATTTATTTATATAAAATAGAAAATCGGGGTGGTTTCTCGGGGCCTTGGCAGTGACTTTAGGGCTCGCTGCCCCTGCCTCGGAGTGCCCAGGACACGCATGGCTGGACGCGTTGCAGTGGGGGGACAAACGAAGTGGCATACTTTCGGGACATGAGCGGCAAGTGCGAGGCACCATTGGTTTTGCAGTATCAAAGGGGTATCGCGCTGGTCGGCACAGTGTTTACGGGGGGTGCTCAATGTCCTCTGGTTACTCATTGGTTATATCAGGAGCATCAGTGGTGCACAGCGAGGGCGGTTTGAGCCCCTATATCTCGGGGGCGCCATTTGTGCCCCCTTTTTGACCTCCGCTGGACACGCAGTCGTGTACTTGGTACTTGGTCGGGGACACAATTCAGAGTACAGCCAAGTTGGGGCTATTGGGGCATTGGCCCTCAGTAACTTCCCCCAGGGCTTCGCGTCTTACCTCTACTTGTGACGGCGCAGGACTGTCCATTGCCTGTTTTTTCTCTGACTCGA
>CAWUFW010031878.1:0-14805 GCA_963921515.1 Calotriton arnoldi | reverse complement strand
ATATTTAAATTAATAAAACATTTAATTCAAAATTAAGTTAATAGTGTTTAGTTTTTTAATTTTGTTCTACATTTAATATAAGCATATAAAATTAATTTACATTAATATTTGACACAAAAATATTGCTACTAATTTATTGTAAAGTAGTTTTATACACTTTTTAAATCTTTCCTGTACCTTACCATAGGGAGACATCTTCCCTTGTGATAAGGCACTTAGGGAAGTAAGTAAAAAATGCTATTTACACCCCAAATATAGTAAACATATTTTTTATGATAAATATCACTGTAAATTACTTTTATATAGTTATTTTGAATGTAGCACAAATTTTTTAAAATATGATCATACTCTCGTGATGGAGTAAGAAACACTTGGGGCCTCATTCCGATGTCGGGCGGACTGCCACGTTCAGGCCGTCGGTGGTGGTCCGCCCAACATCTGGTAAGTATCGGCGTGGACCGCCAGGTTGGCAATTACGGCGGGTCAGAGCAATTTGGGCGTGGGGGGAAAGATTGCCGCCTCCAGAGGCTCAAGGAGCCTGTCGGGCGGCAGCCAGAATCCTATTCCACTACAATGGAGACAGTGCCTGCATGGAGACACGGCCGTGGGGATTAGGATGTCCCTTTCCCTCAGCCTTTATTTTGCATTCCCACCGCCCACGTAGCGCACACAGAAAGGGACTTTGGGAGTCCCAAGCAGGGCCTCGATCCCCTGTGGGCCACTGGAATGTGGCCTGGGGAGCACATGTAGCACCCCAAACATCCATACACTGTGTGCCAGGCACCACATGCGTGCCTGGGCACACAGATGCAGGGATGTTTGAGAACTGCCCCCTTTCCACTGCGGCCCGTGCTGCTGCCCTTTTTTAGGGCCACGGCTGACAAGCCGCATGTGGAAAAAAGAGCAGCTTCAAACCACCTGCACGGACAGCCAGCATTGTAACGCTGGACAGGTGGGACTGGCCTGACACATAGTTGGTCGGTCACCTGCCTCAGAGCGATGTCGGCCGGCCGCCTTCGTCGGACCGCGCAATCGTAATGAGGTCCTTACTGTTGATAGCACCCAAGGAAACTGGAGAGATAGACTGTCTTGACAGCGTGCAATCCAAGCCTACACTCACTGGAAGGACTGCTTAGCTCGCCGGCTGTTGTGTGAACCACTGCTCCGACTGAAGAACAATTGCCTGACATCAAAGCACCACTGCTACTCGCTAGCCTGATCTCGCGTTAGCCTGATCACTTGAGGAGTGGACTGCTCCTCATCGTAGCTTTATGTGTATTTCTTCCCTCACTTCCTGCCACTAAACTGCTTTCTTGCAGAAACATCTGGACCCAGGCTATGGGCCTTCCCAATACTTGCCTTCCAACTAGATGCACACCTCCAAAATGTGACTATTGCCTCAAGCAGAAGTTACTTTCACCGCCTATGTGGTGGTAATCCTGGCACACTCCTGGTGAACAGAGGCACTCTGGGCTGTTCCCCTCAATGATAGAATCCTTGCCTCGAAGCTTCTGCTGCACCACCACCCCCCAGCCACCGGGTTCTGGGCAATGTGCAGGAACCGCAGGCATTCCAAGGACTCACTCACAATCACAAACTCTTTCCCTTGGCCGCCCCACGTGTACTCAAATGCCTAAAGGACACATGAAGCACGTACAAAGGGGCCTTAATACGAGCATGGTTGTCCACAGGATCACCATACTCCACCGGTGGCGGTCTGCTTCCCCTTCTACACCACTGCAGGTCTGCCTGCAGTATTTTGAGTGTGGCAGTTGGACCGCCACAGGACCACCGCCGTCCGCCGTGTTCCAGGATCCTGCAGCAGTGGCACGGCGCTCAGGAGCAATAATATACTGAGTGGCACTGCTGCGTGCACTGCCGAGCACATTACAAGTTGCCCGTCCACTGCCCATTTCGTGGCAGAGAGGTCGCTCCTGGGCCTGGGGTGGCGCAGAGGGGGCACATGTTGTGCCCTCTCCTAGGAATTGCACCCGGTTCCTGCACGGTGTAGCATGCATGCTCATGGTGCATGCCACACTATCTAGGAACGTGACGTGTTAGGCTCTCTTATGGGCCTAACAGACAACCCGCATGAGACCGTCGCAGCACCACCCACCTCCCTTGGATTACACTCGTGAATTCAGCAGGCGGGTGCACTACAGGCTTGGTGGTCCTCCTAGCTGGCCAGCTGGCAGCGAGGCCGACTACCAAACTCGTAATGAGGCCCAAACTTGATGAACTTTCTAGCCAAACCCAGGAAACATAGGGGGTCATTACACAATGACGGGCGGATCGCAATGTTGGGGAATAGGGGATGCCACCACTCACCGCGGGCGGTGGCATCCCAACAGCTCGCGGCGGGACCGCCGCTTCCTATGGACGGACGGTCCCATTCATCACTACGGGGAGCGGGCAGGACTTTGTCCGCCCGTCATCGTAATGTGCCCCATAGTACGCAACATGCCCAAAAGATTCCACTGTCCTTGGTAACAGATTGGTTGTACTCTGGAGAAGGTGAGCACCACTCAAGCACAAGTTGCAATAGCATTTTCCTGAAGCAGTTTCATGTATACTAAGCTACTGAGCGTGGAAGAATAAAGATTATTTTATTTTTACTGAAAGAGGGTAGAGCTAATAGGGCAATCCAATTTGTTGTATATTATTTGTGTGCTTTACTGCATCAAACTTTCCATACACATCTAACCACCTTCAAGAGTAAGCTTTGACAGTTCAAACATCTCTAGCACCAGAAAGTCATGGCTACTAAAATGGACAACCTTACGACTCAGTGAGGCTCACTGCGCCATTTTGGCTCCTGTGTTTTTACATGAGCAGGCAATATTTGATCAGGCTTGGCCCTGACACTGGACAACTAACCTGAAAATGGATTCTTCACAAACAATCATCCTTTCTTAGCACCCTATATGCTTTACTAATGTCTGCTGCCTACTGTCGGAAGGGAATTACACAATCTTATCAATAGTAGCTTACAGGGATATCAATACAGGTTCACTATTTACCACTGAGAAAACTCGTCTTCCCCTGCTTTGGACTTAACATTGTGTGTAACTGGTTTATCTGCAGTTGCTGCCTCCCTGGTGTCTGGTCTTGCTACACTTCTTTAATGAGTTCCAAAAAGTGAAACACATGTCAGGAGTTTTGCTACTCCCAGTATGAAAAGATATTTTTCATCAATGATTTTCTAATGTCAATGTCTGCTTTGTATGGAGACTAGATTAGTAATCCATACTCTAAAAACTAAGCCATGAAAACATATCTTTGAGTAGAGGGTAGGTCGTTTGGAGTGTCAAATTCCTGGACTTTTGCTGTATTATTTTATTTTAAGTGTTCTCAACCCCATTTGGAACATTCCAAAGATTTCTTTTCAATTGTTGTGCTGTCTCTTGGATTTACTGTGCCACATTCAAAGCACATGAGGAACTAGCACCTCAGCATCCCTTCACGGAAAGTGACACAGGGAATGAGGCGCATTACAAAGGGAAAAACATGCCAAAATGTTTAAGCAATTAATAGATCCCTCACATTAACCACTATCACCCACTTTCCATCTTTCATCATCTTAAGCCAGCTCCCTGCAATTCTGGTGCAGTACTGATAGTGAAGCAAAAAAAAAAGCGGTGGTAATACTCCTTTCACCTTACTCTTGATCTCAAAACATAGCACAGACGCCTGTGTGTACGTATGTAAAACAACACTGGCATTTGATTTGCCGCCAGTAGAGGTTTTTATGTACCCAGCAGTCAGAAGCTTTGGGAATCTGAAAGGAAATGGGGAATGTGATGAGAAAGGCAGAGGCAATAAAACTGACTTATTTCTACAGACCATTGAAAATGGCAGCAGAAGATTTGTGGACAAAGAAAAATACTCTTTTTAGATCAACATAGTGGCAGGGAAAAAGAGGAAATCCATGAGGCCTAGAGGCGTGGATGAAGTCACTTATGTCTGTTAAGCAGACCTGGTAGCTGACCTTGAGACTGTACTTTTTTCTAAAAACACAGGCACATCCAAGAGCTTACAGAGGCAGCAGCAAGTGATCAGGAGAGAAATGTTACCACACAACCTTGGATAACAGAAACACATGCACGACTCCACATTTCTCTACTGTAATTCTACAGCTAAGTATAATATGCGATTGTAACACCAGCCTGAAAAGAGATGGAGTGCGCTCATCTTAATTTTCATGCTGCCATGTTTTTGTTGAGTATTTACCTTCTCCAAGCGTCTGTTTCATGGAACTTGGCATTTATTGATCTATTTGTTTAAGTTCTAGAACTTGAACCATATACCTCCATTTCCAAAACATTTTTGCTAACTCTATAGACCTTTTTAGAATCCTGTCTTGGAGCCTAACTACAAGTGAGTTCCTGAGATCACCCTTAAGTGCCTATTGCACAACAGTACACCAGCCAGAAAGACATTCACCTCACAAGGCTGTTGCTGAAGAACCAGAAACCACAGGGATTTTCAAACAATTCTCTTATTCTGGCTCCGAATTTGTGCTAAGTAATCCAGATTCAGGCTCTCAAACAGGCGGTTGAGCTTGTATCAGAATTCCTCATAGACCTGGTGTTTTTGGTGATAAATGAATGCAATTTGATTTTGCGTAACTATGCCAAAAAATTGGGGAAATTATGCATAATTACCCAAAATGCAAATCTGGCACTAAGTGCCATATTTTAGTTATTGTTGTAAAAAAAGTGCCAGGGCTCATCGTCAGCAAGCCACTGCAGCTTACACCACACATTGCCCCTGCCATGCTGCCAACGATAGTAACACTCATGGCTACTAACCCGTGACAACTGTGCATGCAACTGGACTATTTCAGGCCCCCAAAGCCATAAGAATGGCTTGGGTGGCAGGTAATAGCCATTTTTTATATTGAATTGCTATGAATTAACTGTTGTGGTCATCTCTAAATTAGCCGTGACTAGCGCCTACCCCTGTGGCCCAGGCTGTCTGCAGGTGCCGGTGCTGACAACTAAGTGCCGGTGTTCGAGCACCGGAAACCACTGGCTCAAATTAAGCACTGAATTTTTTTGGTGTGATAAGGCGTCCTATCATCCATTTGGCTGCAAGTTAACTTTTAGTACTAAAAACGGCAGCAAACACACAAGTGCCACAGAATAACAGTTGCTCTGGTTTTGGCTATTCTTGTTAGTTCCAGCACTCCTGTGCTAAAATTTTGCAGCAAGCACAGCATGACTCAATCGATGTGGCATCAAGAATTTTGCACCAACAATTATAATGCGATATCTCCAGAAACGTAAACTTCTAGTAACTTAAATTTCTCCTGGGCCAAGTTTTGCCTGCACTCTAATTTCAGGGGGTGAAACTTGGTAAATGAGTGTGAGTGAAAATCACAAAGTTCTGAGTTTTGCAGCTCAGAATGAATGAAAACATGTGGGAAACTTTGTATGTCTTGCCCCAAGGGTTAGGAAATAGATATGGCTCAGAATAATGATTCCCTATATGTATATATTGGGATTTTATGTTTGCTGATTCTAAATCAGATTCCCTAGGTGTTTTTATTGTGCTTTTTAATCACGACTTTATCATGTATAATAGTATAATTTGTTTTATTCATGACGTGTTTTTCCCCTTAATGTATTTTATGGCATGATTTATGGAGAATGATCATTTTACGATGCGCATTGAGTATTATGATGCTGCTATATTCATGAAATGTCTTATACTGTACATTTATGGCTTAATGAGGGCCAAATAATGGTCGATACGATGCAGAGAGACCGCCACCGACAGGCTGTCGGTGGCGGTCTTCCCGTCATCGTAACCAACTTTACCGCCCGCCATATTATGATGGCGGGCGGATGTGTGGCGGTCATAAAGGCCAACTGCCACGCATCCGACAGGCTCCTTGAGCCCGCCGGTGTGGCGGAGGGACTCGTAGTCCCCACAATGGTGGCAGTGCCTACCAGGCACCGCCGCATGGATTACGATGTTCCTTTCTGCCTGCCTGTTCCGGGGAAAGGGACTTTGGGGGCCCGTAGCGGGTCCCCCTTGCCCCCAGACACGGGACCTGATTTACATATCCCTGCACCATGTGGCAGGCTCTGCATGGTGCCTGCCAAGTAGTGCAGGGATATGTAACATGTCCCTTAGAGCCAGCGGGTGCTGCAGCCAGCAGCACCCACCACAATGCAAAACATAGGGCAAAACGACCACCTCGGTGGCGGGTCGCATCGTAATTCGTACTGTGGGACTGCCGCCTTGTAGGCGGGCGGTCCCAATCACTTAAACGATGGCGGACAGACTGAAGTTCGTCCGCCATCTTAATCAGCCCCAAAGTCTTGTTGACTGACTGACTGCCTGAATGGGGCATGGATCATTACCTCCATTCCAACCTGCAGAACTAGTAATGAGCCTGTGGTATCAGCCATTCCCAATGTGGTGTTACAGCATTATTCTCCCCGGACACTCTGAATGAGTCCCTGAGAGGACTGACTTATGAGACACCTACAACACTTGCATCCATTTCCAAAAAACATTACTGCTTTTTCAGAGATGGAGACACACAAATTGGTCAATGTGTTCTCATAGCCTTTGTGGTACTGAGGTCCTGATTTAGCCTTTGCAGTAGGGCGACCTGCTCTAATGAATGGTTTTGTGAGAACAAGGTCTCTCCGGTTATTTCAGTGCCTGCATTTAGTTTATGGGCATGTTTTGCAGATTTGGTGATATGAAATGAAATGAAATGAAAAGACGATTTGTAGAGCGCGATAGTTACCCTAGGGCATCCTAGCGCTATTCTTTTGTGTGTTTATTTTTGTATGTTTGTGCTTGGCCACTGTTATATTTTTTTAATTCATATTTATTCCCACTTGTAAAGGTAAATTAGAAAGTACTCTTTTTATTTTTCAGCATCTTTTCTTGTTGCACGTATCCGAGAACATGCAGTTCTGTGATTTACTTTGGAATATCTGTTTTTTTAAATTGTATTATTTAAAGTTGAAGTGCATTCCATACGTTTTCCCATCATGATATTAACCATCGGCCCAAACAAAGCATCAAGTCACTCGTTTAGTATATATATGGAAAAGAAGAAAAAAAGCAAAGTTGCAAAATATTATGGATATAGTTGTGTTCACAAAAACATATAAGGAAACAACGCAGATTAGATTCATCTGGCGAACGTGCGGCCAAATGCTCCAGATAAATATACATTCTAGAGGTCTGCATTATTAGTGTGTCACATGGAGAGTTAAGACTTTTGTTCTAGAGTTGATTGCTAGTATTTTGTTTTCATAAACTGCAATAGTATTCTTGTGTTATTCTCGTCTTTTGGGAGATTACCAATTCATGCACTGAATTCAATAAAATGGTTGTTTCATTGTAGAAGGTGCAAGGTTGTAAATCTTGTTTTGCTAGTGTGACGAGTTCTCTGGCAGTCAGACATTTCTGAATTTAAGTGGCCCAGCTACTGTTTTCCTCGACACCCTCCCTCTCTCACCTGCTCTCTATGAGTTGAGTTGACTCTGTGGAGGTATCAAAAGTATGTAACATTCCTTCCCTGTCCTGGTGGTGCAAATCTTGCAGGAAACTGAGGGGCATATTTACATGCCCCTAACACCACCGGAGCGTCACTTTTTCTGATGCTCCAATGGCATTGCGCCATTTCCCATATTTACAAGTAAACATGCCCATTTCCTCGCCACAGTGTGCTGCGGCAAGGGTGGGCAATGGGTGCTGCAGTGGACGTTCCACCGCAACACCCATTGCTTTTTGAAGCTGCCCCAGATTTACATGGGTTTTTAAGTGCCAGCGCTAGGGGAAACACAAGGGTGCGCCGTATTTTCTAAATATGGTGCATCCCTGCATTTTGAAAATGGCACTACGTTGCCAAACCCGGCGTAATACTGCGCTCCATCATTTTCTTGTAAATATGCCCCTGAATTCTAGTAAAATCATGATCTTCTTCTCTCAGAAAACCAAATACTTTAAAAGTTTAAATTAAAATGAAAAACAAACATTACCTGCGGGGGAACTGGAACATCACCAGTAAATATAACCGGGCAACACAATCAATCCCATCATCACTGCTTCCTTTCAGTAATTCTTTTAAGGCGAAACAATTCAGCTTAGCAATTTTCATCTGAATGATTCTATCCTCCAGTGCAAGTAAAACCCAAGTGGCAATGGCATGAAGATCACTGAAATTAATAACAACACAGTTATCTCACCAGATGTGTGGGTCAAGGTGATCACCCAAAAACAATCACTCCATTGGATTTTACCTGTTATTGAACAAGCAGTCCTAGCACACCTTAGCAGTTATAGGACCGTATGGGGCGTTTTCTTGTTCTTCTGACATTTTTCAGTACTAGGCCCTATGACAAAACATTACACCAGGAGCAGGACCTTGACCCTGCTATTGTCAGGAAGATACAGGAGACATAATCATAAGTTAATACAAATCTACACCACAGATTTTTCTGCATAAAACTCAGATTTCTCAATTCCCCCTCAGATGTCTTGGTTCCCCACAGGTTAAGGGCCTTGATTACGGCTTGGCAGTCCTACAGCGGACGGTGCAACGCGCCGTCCGCCGTGAGGACCCCCAAAGCTGTAGTGCTGCCCGCCTAGCAGTCTGTGAGGCTCAGAGAAGAGCCTCACTTGCACACCGCCGCTGCCAGAGCTCCGACTGCACCTTGCTGCAAGATGTGGCATACATGCCACACTGTGCAGGAAATCGGGTGCAAATACAGGGGCACATGCACCCCAGGCCCAATTCCAGCTTGTTAGGGCCCCCTTAGTTGCCATTCCGCCCACCCTTTTCATGGCAGATTCACCGCCATGAAAAAGGGCGGTCAAATGGCAACTCGGATTATGCCTCGGAGGAGCCGGCAGCGGCACCAACAGCATATTCCTGCCGGTGAGAATCTCGCCGGCACAGCGGGATCCTTGATCCCAGCAGTGCCAGCGGTCTTGTGGCGGTCCGACTGCCACACTCATAATACTGCGGGCACGCAGTGTGGCAGTGGTCGGACCGCCACCACGGGTTCGGCAGTCCTATGGACCATCAAACTCATTATAAGGCCCTAAAAATGTTGTTAATTTTCTCCAGGTTTTGAAAATTTGAAATTACTCAGGTTTTCCATGTCTACCTGAATTTAAAGATAGGTAAAAAGTTTGCATAAACATCAACAAGGAAGAAAGAATGACTAGGACCAAGCATGTATTAACATGGATTAACAACACTGCATTTGAATAAAAACAGTGAAGGCTTGCTGAGAGATATATAAGGTACCTGGATATCCTGATATTAGTATTCATAAATCGAAGTGAAGAGAAAGATGCAGAAGATCGATAAACACTCCACCATATTTCAATTTCCCTGTATTCTAGAAATTCAGAAATGTTGAAAATAAACAAGTGTGCAGCGTTATGTACTTTTCTCATAATTTTTTCACTGATCTGAGAAACATTAGTATATTTTCTTACTATCATTTTACTGCTTTACGCGGAGGCAATTTAGAAGTATTTTTCCTGTTATTCTGACTGCCACATTTGTGGTCTCTTGTACAGGAAGTTTATGCACAAGACGAAGCACAATGTTACACATAAAATATTACCTTTAGGGGTGTTAAAACATTTGGTGATAATCTTACAGCAAGTTGCCCAATGGGCAAAAGACCAGGTGCCATGTGTATGTATTCTCTCTTGTATTTATTCAAAAACAAAAAAATTGAGTTTCACGCTAGGGAACTCAGCACTACCATGTCTTAGGGAACTCAGTACTACCATGTCTACTCTACGCAGACGACTTAGGGGCCGATTCCGATTCGGGCCGGAAAACATACCGACCGACTCGGTACGGGGAATGTAGTCCAACCGACACTGCACCGGCGCTGCCCGATCCGCGTAGTACGATGCAATGCATGTGAATTACGACCGACTCGTACGGAACACAAGCCGAACGACCGAACCGCACGGAAACCAGCTATCCGGCCGGAAAACTACGCGAATCGAACCGACCGACACGCACCAGGAATGTACCTGACAGAAACGTACCCGCGAACTCCGACCCGCGCAGTACGATGCAATGCGTGTAAAACCAGATCGAGTCGCACGGAGCTCAAGCCGTACGACCGACACGCATACAAAACAGGGAGCCGAAGCAACCCAATACTCCGCGACCGACGCGTACGCCGCACATGAAACCCAGCAGAAACACATCTTGAAAGACCTCGGAGAAGCCCGCACGAGCCAACTGCAGCGTCCAACTCGGTCAGGAAGAACGTCTCCTACATGCCTAAAAACTACAAAGGAAAAAATTCAAAAAAGGGCCAAACAAGCAATGACAAAGTCAATAAATACAGGGGGGAAAAACATGGAACAAAGACACACCCACAACTCCACCCATATAAAGGCCACAAATCCCTACCATGATCCTTTGCAAATTCAACTGATCTGCCAGCACAGAACACCATCAGACAGCAACCACAGACACACTCACAACTCATCCATCACACAAGCCACACACCATTAGCACCTCCCAAATAGCACACCTCACATACACCCAGCAAAACCTACACTCACCCACCCTCACTTGCACACTCACACACACATCAATCCCCACCACCACCCATCACCATGCCCCCAAAGAAGAATCCAAAGTTCCTAGACAGTGAATTGGAAGTCCTGGTAGATGAAATCCTCAGGGTAGAGCCACAGTTGTTTGGTACATTGGTCCAACAGACCCCCATGTCGCAGAAAACCAAGATGTGGGAGAGGATCGTCGACAGGGTGAACGCACAATCACCATGTTTGCGCACAAAGGAAGACATCCAGAACAGGTGGTATGATGTGCGCAGGAGGGTCAAGGACCTACTCAAGAAGGATTACACCTTGAGTCATCGCACCGGCAGTGGCCCTCCTGCCAAACCAGTATACCTCAGGCCCTGGGAGGAGAAGGTGCAGGGCCATCCTACCACCAGAGAGCGTACATGGACTATCAAACATCCCAGAGCCTGGTGAGTACACAACCAATATACCCAATATTGTGTGACAATACACACACATCACTGTCAAGGGGATAGTGAAACCATGCACTGTTAGCAAAGCCACAGTAACCAAAAAGATAATCATCCCAAGATGTGTATGTTAGTTAGACAAACACAATACCTGCCATCTCATAGTGATATGTAACTGTGTCATGACATGTACAAACCTAACAACAAATAGAGCAAGGCAGTGGCACAAATCTAACCAACAAACACTGTCAGACATTTTGCCACCACTAGAACACCACCTCACAGGGAAGCTCACTGAAAGGAAGGAATTGTGTGTATGCTGGTGAAGTGAGTGTAACCAATAGCATGATGGGAGTTGTAGTCACAGATATTGGTCACCCTCACAATTGGCCCATCAACACCACTCAGAACCATGCTCACATCACAGGGAGTGGAAAAGAACTGACAAGATGGCTGACACTGGGTACTGCTGTGGGGAGCACAAGGCCCTGCTGAGAACTGTGCACCAACCAACAGCAGAACACCACTGACTGACATCCTGAAAGCCAACTTGCACTCCCTGCAATGGAAGCACGTTCCATGGTGGGATATCTGGCTGGGTGGGAAGGAGGACTGACAGCTCTGACCATAGTTACCAGCAGCTTTTCTCACACACCCCCTTAACACAAACTCCACACAACTCACCTGGGAGAATGCATTGCCTCACACTCTAATTAAATATCCCACAAAGAACCACCACACTGGGTTATGCTGTGTGAAGCACAGGGACACTTTTGGGACTTGTAGCCAAACAAACGCCAGGACAACACTGTCAGCCATCCTGTTAGCACAGGCACACTACCCCACAGGGAAGCAGAGTCAAAAGGAAGGAAGTATGGGCATGCTGGGGAAGGGGGTGTAGGCAATAGCATGATGGGAGTGGTAGTCACAGCTCAACATCCCCCACCCACATGGCCCAGCAAGCTCACACTGAAACATGCATACCTCACAGAGAGTGAAAAGCCACTTCAAAGATGTCTGACACTGGCCTCAGCTGTGGGGAGCACAAGGCCCTGCTGTGAACTGTGCACCAACAAACAACAGGACCACACTGTCAGCCATCTTGCCATTGCTGTCACACTCACACACAGTGAAGTCGACTCAAAAGGAAGGAAGTATGGGCATGCTGGGAAGGGGGGTGTGAGGCAATAGCATGATGGGAGTGGTAGTCACAGCTCAACATCCCCCACCCACATGGCCCAGCAAGCTCACACTGAAGCATGCACACCTCACAGGGAGTGAAAAGCTACTTCAAAGATGTCTGACACTGGCCTCAGCTGTGGGGAGCACAAGGCCGTGCTGTGAACTGTGCACCAACAAACAGGACCACGCTGTCAGCCATCTTGCCATTGCTGTCACACTCACACACAGTGAAGTCGACTCAAAAGGAAGGAAGTATGGGCATGCTGGGAAGGGGGTGTAGGCAATAGCATGATGGGAGTGGTAGTCACAGCTCAACATCCCCCACCCACATGGCCCCGCAAGCTCACACTGAAGCATGCACACCTCACAGGGAGTGAAAAGCCACTTCTAAGATGTCTGACAATGGTGCTCTCTTGTGGGGAGTACCAGGCCCTGCTGGGAACTGTGCACCAACCAACAGCAGGACACCACTGCCTAACATCCTCTAAGCCAACTTGCACTCCCTGCAATGGAAGCACGTTCCATGGTGGGATATCTGGCTGGGTGGGAAGGAGGACTGACAGCTCTGACCATAGTTACCAGCAGCTTTTCTCACACACACCCTTAACACAAACTCCACACAACTCACCTGGGAGAATGCAATGCCTCACACTCTAATTAAATATCCCACAAAGAACAACCACACTGGGTTATGCTGTGTGAAGCACAGGGACACTTTTGTGACTTGTAGCCAAACAAACGCCAGGACAACACTGTCAGCCATCCTGTCAGCACAGGCATACTACCCCAAAGGGAAGCAGAGTCAAAATGAAGAAAGTATGGGCATGCTGGGAAGGGGGTGTAGGCAATAGCATGATGGGAGTGGTAGTCACAGCCTCAACATCCCCCACCCACATGGCCCAGCAAGCTCACACTGAAGCATGCACACCTCACAGGGAGTGAAAAGCCACTTCAAAGATGTCTGACACTGGCCTCAGCTGTGGGGAGCACAAGGCCCTGCTGTGAACTGTGCACCAACAAACAACAGGACCACACTGTCAGCCATCTTGCCATTGCTGTCACACTCACACACAGTGAAGTTGACTCAAAAGGAAGGAAGTATGGGCATGCTGGGAAGGGGGTGTAGGCAATAGCATGATGGGAGTGGTAGTCACAGCTCAACATCCCCACCCACATGGCCCAGCAAGCTCACACTGAAGCATGCACACCTCACAGGGAGTGAAAAGCCACTTCTAAGATATCTGACAATGGTGCTCTGTTGTGGGGAGTACCAGGCCCTGCTGGGAACTGGGCACAAACCAACAGCAGGACACTACTGACTGACTTCCTGAGAATTAACCTGCACCCACTGCAAGGGTGGCATGCTTCATGGTGGGATAACTGGGCTGGGGGAGAAGGAGGTCCGGATGTCAACCAAATACCACCAATGCTGGTCATGCACACACCTCAACATTCACATTGAAATGCTTCAGGTTGGCAGGACAATGAGCCACACCAATATCAACCTCTGACTGTGACAACTTAGGACAATACAATGTACAGGCCCGCGATCCAGAGGTACAGTCACGACTGTCAGGTGTTTGAACCATTGATGCCTGTAGAAACATAACATACATTGTGTGTCTCTTCCAAAAACAGGTGATGATGGGGACACAGCAGCAGATGATGAGGAGTCCCTGTCCCAGGCTCCGGTGGCCCCTGAGCTCTCTGGTGTGGAACAGCCTCTGCCCTCCTCGGATGGCGAAGACCTACCTGGCACCTCCGGTGTGAGTCATCATGCAGCACCAGCAGGACCACCATCTGCACCCCTGCACCCACTCCTCCAACATCTGCCAACACACAGACCACCCCCGCCGACACGGACAGACCAAGGACACTGAATGACAACAGCACAGGGACCCCAGCCCACCGTGAAGCAACGGACAACAACCCCAGTACCAACCCCCAAGGGGGCCTAGGGTCACCTGTGCGTGCCACTACAGGTCCCGCACGTGTGGCCAGGGGTGGTGGGAGGGGTGGTAGGCAGAGGTCGCTGTTTGCAGAGGGGTCTGGACTGCATGATGATCCACAACTGGTACGCATTGCTGATGCGTACCAGAATAGCACCGGAGAGGTCAGCCAGGTAGTGGGGATCCTCAAGGACATTCAACAGCAGCAGGCTGCCCATCATGCCCGCTTGGACTCCCACATGTCCCGTGTGGAGACACACATGTCTGGCATGGAGTCCAAGTGGGACACATTGGAAGAACTGACAGCGGTGCAGAGGGACATATTGACATGCCTCCGCCAGATTAGCACCAACATGTCCACACCTCCCTGTGTGCCCACAACATCTGGTGCCGCAACAACTGCAACTGCCACAGGGACGGAGGATGACTCTGGTGGAGAGTCCTCTGCACCGCAGCGGCCTGCACGTGAGGGTTCCCCCAGAAAGAAGAGGGGTCGTCCGAGGAAGGACAACTGAGAGGCCGATGGCCATGTACATCCCCCAGGAACCCAACACCTGTTCTGGAAATTCTCCTTTGTGTGCAAACTGTTCACCCTGTCGAATGCAACCCAACTCTCCCACATGACATGAGGAGTTTAAGTTGGACTAATGTATCAGATGACT